>JAWPHD010006709.1:0-140378 GCA_037043455.1 Cyrtodaria siliqua | reverse complement strand
GAAACCAATACCCAAATTTAGTTCAGCTAGGACAAGAAATGTAAGAGATATAAACCTGTAAACACAACTTACACGCAAAATTTGATGTGAAACAGACAAATTTTAAGGGCTATCAGAATTTGGGTTCCATGGGAGCCCAGGGGTTACAGGAACCAAAATTACTTAAGCAGCTCTTAAGATAATGCTATAAGGAAGCTAATGGAAAAAAATTGTTGTGCTAGGGTAAGAAATGTAAGAGATATAGACTTGTAAACACAGCTTACACGCAAAATTTGATGTGAAATGGGACACATTTTATGGGCTATCATAATTTGGGTTCCATGGGAACCCATGGGTTACAGGAACCAAAATAATTGCTTATGCAGCCTTTAAGATAATGCTATAAGGAAGTCCATGGCCAAATTTGTTTGTGCTAGGATAAGAAATGCAAGAGATATAGACTTGTAAACACAGCTTACACGCAAACTTTGATGTGGGACGCCGACGCCAAAGCTGACGCCGGGGGTGATTACATAAGCTCTCTTATTATTCTAATAGTTTTGCTAAAAATGTATCAAAACGTGCACTTTATTAATATTGTAGTAGGGCTCAGTTGGAGGACTATAATTATGTAAATAATTTATAATCCAGTTACTTCTATCTCGGCGCAGAGCTGGCTTTTATGGCAATATTGGCTGAGCGTAAGCTTCAAATGATTTTTTCCGCGTCCGTTTACATTTTTGCCGTGGCCAGGAGTTGTTCATGGCCGCTGTGGTTCGAATCCCACCGGGAGCTCAACTTGTGAGAAAGTGTCGATTCTTGCTGCATGGCGGAAGGTATATACAGTACTCAGGGTTTCCCCCAGAACATTGTGAAGGCATGTTGTTCTGACATTACATTTAACAAACTGAGCTTGAAAAAATATTGCCTATTTAATGGCAAAATGGCAAAATAACATACTTTGATGATTTGGTGCAAAAGGAACAAGAATCACAGAGAAATTCTATTTTTCTTCTTTTTAAATCTGTTATTCATGAACATTAAGAATAACTTAAGGCATGTTGCTCTGCTGAAGGCATGTCGTTTTTCCTTTCATTTCCAGGAAGGCATGTTGCATGTGACATGCCTTATGACCCTGGGGGAAACCCTGGTACTGGATTATACCCGGGAATAAGTATGTGGTCTGCCTCCACCACGAAATCTCGACCGTCATTCATAGCCTAACAGTTGCTGTAAAATTACGTAAAAACACTAAGCAAACCATTCCTCTTGATACCTGAAACCGTTAGAGCTTTCGACTTCACACATGTTCACATTTATGACAGCAGTATGTTCCTAATGAAAGTATGTCAATATGAATGACATTCACCTACTTTTCGCCATTTGTCCATGTGACTGCCAGCGCTATATGGACACATTGTCTAGTTTTTATTTAAACTAGAAGTGTTCCACGCAACACTTGTGTCGCTGCCATGTGCTTTTTTCCAGTTATGGGCTTGGTTAGGTTTTATGAAAAGGGGCAAAAGTCTGTCGAAATGAGTCTCGAGTTATTGGACACGTGTAACGATATGCTAGGGGTAAGATGAAGAGGTCAAACACTTTCAAGTTTTGGCCAGTTATGACCTTGGTTAGGTTGCAGGTTAAAATGTTATGAAACGGGCCACAACTCTGCCAAAATGGAAGTCGAAGGTACTGGTCGAAGCTATTGGACTTGTGTACTTGTTTGTATGAGGTTTTACGTCATTTTCAACACGTAAGATTATATATGACGGTCGATTTGTTTGTGGTGGAGGCAGATCACCCACTATTCCTGGATAGAACCAATACTGTACACCTCCGCAATCGTCAGAATCGACACTTCCTCACTTACAAGTCGAGCTCCCAGTGGGATTCGAACCAGCAGCGGTGAGAAGACGAAGGTTTACAACGCAACGTCGTTAACCATTCGGCCACGGAGACGCGTTGGACTTGTGTAAAAAAACATTCCTTGACGTAAGACGAACACGCGTGTGACGTTTATGAGCATGTCATACTTTTCAAGATGTGACCAAAATTAGAGAGCAGGTTAAAAATGTGCGGGACGGTCGACGGTGACGACGGAAAAAGCGATCCCTAGGTGTCTGCCATGCTACGTAGGCGACACAAAAAAGCATTTTGTCTAGTCAGACAGGCTCTACGAGAAAACAAGGTATGAATTTCAGATGATATAATATGGTAAATAACAAAATACACCACCCTGTTGAAATTAGACTTTTAATGATTTTCTTTATAAAACGCTGTACATGTGTATGAAATATATAACAATGGTGAGATGACATGGAATATACAAGTCATGGACAGAAATGTGAATAATCATCTTAAAGCAGTGAAAGTAATACTTAGCGATAAACATTTTCTGACCTCAGATATGTATTAAAATAACATATTCCCTTAACATAAGAAAACAGTACCAACACATGAAAACAATAATGCAATTTCATAGATGCACACATCAGAAAAGCTTCTTGCCAAAGGCGTTTTAACCCATAAATAATCTGCAATGCTTGATTTTGACATGCAACCAAAAAGCAGAAAATAGAATTCACATAAACGTTTTTCACAATGCTATTCAAAAACAGTTTATTACTTTAAAGCAAATCTAAATATTTTATATGAGTAAAGCATTTAAGCAACTACATACTACTTTTAGGTAGATGTTATTTTAATATGTTATAGAACTAAAATATGCGTTTCCATCCATTAGAAATATTAACAACAAATGACTGAACAAACCCAAAAACAGGTTGTTTTTTTTTTTTTTATCAAACTCAATGAATGTCTGTACAAATAAGTTTGCTAAAAGGAGTAACACAGACTTGGAAATATGGACGATTAAAATCGCAGCATATGATTTTGCCTTTATTATTTTTGCAACTTCAGTGACAAACTAAATATTCATAATTTTCCATTAACGAGATGAGATTGTACCTTATTTTCATTAGGTAATACAATTTATACTGCTTGGTTTTTACCCCCATGTTCTATAGTACATAAAAATCTTGTGCCATTTAAAAGACAATAACTTTCAGGATTCGACTTTGAAAGATACGTCAATTTGCTCATGTGCATGAAATATGCAGGGGTTTAAAAGAATCACTGTAAATACGTTGTTTTTTGCAGTAACCTTGGTTTTAACATCTATGATCTGTGATGAAGACCGAGTCTAACCAAAATATAAAAGTGTCAGATTTCTGGTGCAAGGTTGGTCTGTCATTTTAGATGATGCTTTACAAAATTATGAAAGCCCATGAGGAAAGATCCATAAACTGAGTTGATTGTTGGTTCATCAATGTTACTTTTTGACACTTCATTACATGTCCAATGTTATGGAGATTCACAGAAAGAATATACCATGTTCATACACCGCATCCGATAGACGGCCAAGAACAAGTTAGACAATTAAGGATCACATGAGTGTAAATAGATATAGTCGTCTATGTTCCCATGAGTAGATAGATATAGTCTGTCTAAGTTGCTTGCTAATGTTGACTTGACGATATTGCATAATAAATGTTTACTGATATGTCCATGCTTAGAAGCTCGACCAATATTGCTCCAAGACAGGAATTGTGATATTAATATCCAGGTAAAGGTTAATCAAACAGCATGTGCCTTATATCCCCTAATAGTAGCCCCCGGGCCATATGCAAAATGCAAAGGGGACGCTGTTATAGAATAAAAGTTACGAGTTAAAGTTATGAGTTAAACAAAATATCAAAAATGTATTGAATTGGATACAAAAGATCGAAAATGTGTAGAATTTTGAAGATTTGTTGTTTTTTTGGTTTCTTATTTCATTTTTTTAAGGTGGTGGGGGTGCTTCTATAGGGGAGGAGCTACTGTTAGTGGAAATTTGGTGTTCATATATTTCTTTTCCAGTGAGTCAATTAAGAAAATAGGTATACATGTGCATCAAGGAAATATGTCACCGGTTTTTATTTAATTAGAAAATAGTCCTATTGTACTTTCACCAGTTCCAGAGAAGGATCATAGGCTAGATACTCAACTTTAAACAATTAACTAAAATATGTTTCTGAAACTTGGCACGGAACCTGCTACAAAGTACAGAGTATAAACGTTAAGTAACTTGTAAAGGGTATATCATGGCTCTTACTGGAAGAAATTTGCATAGGAAAGAGACCTCTGATAAAGTTGTAGCAAAAACATACCCAAATCAGTGGGAACATAAATGCAAAAACTTGCCCAAATCAGTGGGAACATTAATGCAAAAACATACCTAAATCAGTGGGAACATTAATGCAAAAACATGCCCAAATCAGTGGGAACATTAATGCAAAAACATACCCAAATCAGTGGGAACATTAATGCAAAAACATGCCCAAATAAGTAAGAACATTAATGCAAAAACATGCCCAAATCAGTGGGAACATTAATGCAAAAACATACCCAAATCAGTGGGAACATTAATGCAAAAACATGCCCAAATCAGTGGGAACATTAATGCAAAAACATGCCCAAATCAGTGGGAACATTAATGCAAAAACATACCCAAATCAGTGGGAACATTAATGCAAAAACATACCCAAATCAGTGGGAACATTTATGCAAAAACATACACAAACATTAATGCAAAAACATGCCCAAATCAGTGGGAACATTGATGCAAAAACATACCCAAATCAGTGGAAACATTAATGCAAAAACATGTCCAAATAAGTGGGAACATTAATGCAAAAACATGCCCAAATCAGTGGGAACATTAATGCAAAAACATGCCCAAATCAATGGGAACAGTAATGCAAAAACATACCCAAATCAGTGGGAACATTAATGCAAAAGCATACCCAAATCAGTGGGAACATTTATGCAAAAACATACCCAAATCAGTGGGAACATTAATGCAAAAACATACCCAAATCAGTGGGAACATTAATGCAAAAACACACCCAAATCAGTGGGAACATTAATGAAAATTAACAGAAAAGAAAAGAATTAAAATCTAGTTATTTGATAATATCCAAATCCATTACAAATGATAATTATATCTGAAATGCCACCAATAATCTGATAATAATTTAATACAGATTTCGATTATCATTCAAAAATGTAAATACTGCATAAAATTGCATGATTAATAGACGATTATTACAAATGTAACGAAATGCAGAAGGTAAAAGCTAGTGATGTTGGAGGGTAACTATAATGATGCTCCTAGAATTGAATTGGGTTGTAAGGTGCACCAACACATGAAAGGTTATATGGCGCCTAACAGGAATGGACGTGCATGCCAGGCTCATCCTTCATTTACATCAAGACAAAATATGGAGAATGGGCCTAGAACCTTCTTACCTGCAGAGTTGCTGCAAATTCTACAGTAGACACTCAATTTACGATGGTGCCACATTTCCACATTTGCATATGCAATGTCATGATAAATATCTTGAATGAACATGATAAAAACAAGAGGCCCAAGAGGGCCTGTGAACGCTCTACTGGCTAACATGGCTTTTATAACATCAATGAAGCGAGTGACTGCCATTTACGTTTTTTTGAAAGTTTCGGGCAAAAACAGCTTTTTAACTAAATCAAGCGCCATAACTAAAGAATCTGGTAAAGTTTGGTAAAGATCAGATAAAAAATGAAGGCCCTACCGTATTAACGAGGCAAAATATAGCATTTTTAACTAAATCAAGAGCCATAACTCCTCTGTTACTGGTCCGACTGGTCCAACATAAGAGCAAAAATAAATAATAAACAAGAGGCCCAAGAGGGCCTGTGAACGCTCTACTGGCTGTTATACCATTGATGAATCGAGTCGTACTACATGGTGTCTAGAGTGTACACAAGGTTTTTCAAGTATTTGACCTAGTGACCTAGTTTTTGACCCCATGGGACCCATTTTCGAACTTGACCGAGATTTCATTAAGACAAACATATAATTAAGACAACATTTCGACAAAGTTTCATCAAGATCGGGTCAAAAATATGGCCTCTACAGTGTACTAGTGACCTAGTTTTTGACCCTGTGTGACCCTGTACGACCCATTTTCGAACTTAATCAAGCTATAATTGAGACAAATATTCTGACAAAATTGCATCAAGATCGGGTCAAAAATATGGCCTCTAGAGTGTACACACGGTTTTTCCAAAGTTTGACCTAGTGACCTAGTTTTTAACACCATGTGACCCATTTTTGAACTTGACCAAGATATAATTAAGACAAACATTTTGACAAAGAGTGTACACAAGGTTTTTCCAATATTTGACCTAGTGACCTAGTTTTTAACCCCATGTGACCCATTTTCAAACTTGACCAAGATATAATTAAGACAAACATTCTGACAAAGTTGCATCAAGCTCGGGTCAAAAATATGGCCTCTAGAGTGTACACAAGGTTTTTCCAATATTTGACCTAGTGACCTAGTTTTTAACTTCATGTGACCCATTTCCGAACTTGATCAAGATATAATTAAGATAAACAATTTGACAAAATTTCATCAAGATTGGGTAACAAATATGACCTCTAAAGTGTACACAAGTTTTTTCAAGTATTTGACCTAGTGACCTAGTTTTTGACCCCACATGACCCATTTTTGAACTTGACCGAGATTTCATTGAGACAAACATTCTGACAAAGTTTCATCAAGATCGGGTCAAAAATATGGCCTCTAGAGTGTACACACGGTTTTTCCAAAGTTTGACCTAGTGACCTAGTTTTTAACACCATGTGACCCATTTTGAACTTGACCAAGATATAATTAAGACAAACATTTTGACAAAGTTTCATCAAGATTGGGTCAGAAATACGGCTTCTAGAGTGTACACAAGGTTTTTCAAGTATTTGACCTAGTGATCTAGTTTTTAACCCCATGTGACCCATTTTCAAACTTGACCAAGATATAATTAAGACAAACATTCTGACAAAGTTGCATCAAGCTCGGGTCAAAAATATGGCGTCTAGAGTGTACACAAGGTTTTTCCAATATTTGACCTAGTGACCTAGTTTTTGACCCCACATGACCCATTTTCGAACTTGACCGAGATTTCATTGAGACAAACAATTAAGATAAACATTCTGACAAAGTTGCATCAAGCTCGGGTCAAAAATATGGCCTCTAGAGTGTACACAAGGTTTTTCCAATATTTGACCTAGTGACCTAGTTTTTAACTTCATGTGACCCATTTTCGAACTTGATCAAGATATAATTAAGATAAACAATTTGACAAAGTTTCATCAAGATTGGGTAACAAATATGACCTCTAGAGTGTACACAAGTTTTTTCAAGTATTTGACCTAGTGACCTAGTTTTTGACCCCACATGACCCATTTTTGAACTTGACCGAGATTTCATTAAGACAAACATTCTGACAAAAGTTTCATCAAGATCAGGTCAAAAATATGGCCTCTAGAGTGTACACACGGTTTTTCCAAAGTTTGACCTAGTGACCTAGTTTTTAACACTATGTGACCCATTTTTGAACTTGACCAAGATATAATTAAGACAAACATTTTGACAAAGTTTCATCAAGATTGGGTCAGAAATACGGCTTCTAGAGTGTACACAAGGTTTTTCAAGTATTTGACCTAGTGACCTAGTTTTTAACCCCATGTGACCCATTTTCAAACTTGACCAAGATATAATTAAGACAAACATTCTGACAAAGTTGCATCAAGCTCGGGTCAAAAATATGGCCTTTAGAGTGTACACAAGGTTTTTCCAATATTTGACCTAGTGACCTAATTTTAGACCCCACATGACCCATTTTCGAACTTGACCGAGATTTCATTGAGACAAACATTCTGACAAAGTTTTATGATGATTGCATCAGAAATGTGGCCTCTAGAGTGTACACAAGCAAAAGTTAACGGACGGACGGACGGACGACGGACGACGGAAGACGGACAACACACCATCCCATAAGCTCTGCTGGCCCTTGGCCAGTAGAGCTAAAAAACATTAAAAAAAAATAATCATTTAAAAAAAAAAGAATAAAAAAAAAGAAAAAAAATATATAAAAAAAGAAAGTCATAAAATTTGTTAAAGTTTGGCAAAGATCAGATGCAAAATGAAGGCCCTATCATAAGACGAGGCAAATTATAGCACTTTTACCAAAATCAAGGGCCATAAATAGGCTGTTACTGGTCCGATCTGGCTGGTTTTCGAACTTGACCGAGCTTTCAATGACATTAACAATCTGATAAAGTCTGGTAAAGATCGGATGAACGATGAAGACCCTATCGTCTTAACGAGGCAAAATATAGCATTTTGAACTAAATCAAGAGCCATAACTCCGCTATTACTGGTCCGATATGAATGGTTTTCGAACTTGTCCAAGCTTTCATTGATATTAACAATGTGATAAAGTTTGGTAAAGATCGGATGAACAATGAAGCCCCTATGGTTTTAACGAGACAAAATATTGCATTTTTAACTAAATCAATTAACGAGGCATAATATAGCATTTTGAAATAAATCAAGGGCCATAACTCCGCTGTTACTAGTCCGATATGGCTGGTTTTCGAACTTGTCCGAGCTTTCATTGATATTAACAATGTGGTAAAGTTTGGTAAAGATAGGATGAAAAATGAAGGCCGTATCGTCTTAAGAAAGCAAAATATAGCATTTTGAACTAAATCAAGGGCTGTAACTCCGTTGTTACTGGTCCAATATGAATGGTTAACGAACTTGTCCGAGCTTTCATTGATATTAACAATGTGGTAAAGTTTGGTAAAGATAGGATGAAAAATGAAGGCCCTATCGTCTTAACGAAGCAAAATATAGCATTTTGAACTAAATCAAGGGCTTTAACTCCAGTTACTGGTCCAATATGAATGGTTTTCGAAATTGTCCGAGCTTCATTGATATTAACAATCTGATAAAAGTTTGGTAAAGATCGGATGAAAAATGAAGCCCCTATCGTCTTAACGAGGCAAAATATAGCATTTTTAGCTAAATCAAGGGCCATAACTCCGCTGTTACTGGTCCGATGTGGCTGGTTTTCGAACTTGTCCAAGCTTTCATTGATATTAACAACCTGTTAAAGTTTGATAAAGATCGGATGAAAAATTAAGGCCCTATCGTCTTAATTAAAGAGGTAAAAGTTAACAGACGGACGACGGACAACTTGCCATCCCATAAGGTTATGACCAGCAGAGCTAAAAATGACAAAAATGGGGGGGGGCAACCACGTGGAGATCCTAGAGACGGGCCATGCATCTGCTGAGAAAACATCTGCTGGTCTTTAACAGACAATTTGTAGATTGATCGGCTAGATGGCAAGAATTACATGGAAGAATTGTAAAATTTTAGCAGCATAGTATGTATATTGGGGTTATTGGGGTTTTATTTACCATGTACTTTGTCAGAATGTGTACGCTTTCACATCTCCCATCTAATGACAATTTTTAACCAATGAATATCATTTTCATAAGTGTGATTAGTTGAATAGTGTTTTATGTCATTTTCAGCACATTTTAGGCTATATATGATGATGGTGGGAAATTTTTGGTGGATGAGGCAGATAATCCAACTTTCCTGGGTAGAACCAGTACTGTATACCTGACGCCATCCATTAGAATCGACAATTACTTGCTTACAAGTCTAGCTCCCAGTGGGATCCCCAAACCCGCAGCAGTGAGAGGCAAGAAGGTTTCAAATGCAGCATTCTTTAGTGGGGAACACAGTCAATGAACTATTGATACATTCAATTTATAACAAAATATGTACATGATTACAATAATAAGATTCAAGAGCTGTTACAGATAAGAAATTATACAAAAGAATTAACATATAAAATAAAATAAAAATGTAAATTGCATAACTATATCTTACAGGGACATGTTGATGTCTGTTTTACACATATTCATGCATCAAAACAAACTAAAGTGCGTATAGAAACTATATCGGGTTTAACTATAACTTAACTGTAACATAGTGGAAAGATTATTGTTATCAAATTTATTTGGAGTGAAAATAAATCAAAATTGACATATGTCCCTTTAAAGAAACTACCCAGCCAAATACATGTAACGGCAAAATTGCGCTACAAAACCGTGTATCAAAACTGGATCAGGTCATTTATGCATATGTGCCGATTAAAAGTAAAGGTTTATTAATGGGTTCTAAAAATACCCTTGATTGAATATGAGTAAAATGAATTATGAGTTTGTAACTCTTAATTCGACACTCCAGTTTCGGGGTTTGGCCTGGCTGGTTAAAACCGTTTATATTGTGTCTAAAGAGTTTGGATTCTCAAAGTATGTAAGTTATATATATACCTCATCGTCAGTAGGTTTATAAATGGTGTACATATTATGTAAAATTTGGCTGTTGTTGGCGGGATAGCTACTTTAAAAATAATACAGTATTTCCGCCCCACTTTAAAATTCCCTTATTTCAATGATCATGCATACCTTCCGTAGATTTGAATCACATAAATTAAATAATATAAGACACTGTACCAATTATATCATTTTAATCTCAAAAGAAAATATTTCTCCTGAATTTAAGCAACACATTGAAACAAGAGTTCAACGTCTATGGGACACGGATGCCCCCACAGAAAACAATCAGTGTAAAACGTAAAATTAGACGAAAAAGGGGCTGTACGTCTGGTAATACTGGGTGGATTTTGACATCATAGAGCATCCTGTAAAGTTTGAAAAGAAACTGAGGAAAACTGTGGGAGGAGATAGACACACAAGATATTTCAAAGTAAAATTGGATGAGAAAAGGGCCACAAATCCGGTAATACTAGGTTGATTTTGACGCCGAAACAATATGCAAACCTTGACATCAGAGGTGAGCATCCTGTAAAGTTTTGAAGCAATCGGTTGAAAGGTGTGGGAGGAGATAGACACACAAGGTATTTCGACATAAATTTGACGAAAAAATGGCCACAACTCCAGTAATACTGGGTCGATTTTGAAGCAATCGGTTGAAAACTGTGGGAGGAGTTAGACACACAAACTTTTCAGGATGGACGGACGGACATGGCTAACGCTATATGCCTCCTCACCATTTGGTGGTGGGGGGCATAAAAATAATCAATCAAATGTCAGATACTTTTTCAGAATCATTCCATAATAACCAATCAATAATCACTAACTGATCACATTCTCATCCATCCACGTTTTAAAGGGACCGGAGGTGATCTGGATGTATTATGGGTGGCAATCCAAATCCAAATAAAACCACCATAACGTGTTTCTGGAAACCCCAACACCAGACGTGTTTCAGTTTCATATTAAATATGCATATGCATTAAAATAAGCCACATGTATTGTTAATGAAATAGTTTGGTCTGTCAAACTAGAGGACTCGCCTAGTGTTTATTATATGACCATTGTTTTTTAATTCGTAGGACGCTTTAAGGTTCTTAAAATTTCTTGTTTTGATCAAAGTACACGTTATTTGCATTAAATGTACAAGTGTTAGCAATATAATCGCCATTTTAATTGATATTGATCATATTATGATTCAGCAACAAAAACCAGCCGGTTGTTGGGGTTTCCAGACCAGACATTTCATAGATAATAATTCAACCAAACTAAATACGCGGTTTATTTAATGCATTTCCAAATTTCATATGAAACTGAAGCACATTATGAGGGTTTTCTCCTGTATTTATTGACATCAACTACTCTTCCAGATTGCCTCCAGTCCCTTTAAACCCCTCAACACCTGTAAATGGTTACATTTTCCTGTAATAGTATTATATATAATATAAACTGAATGATAGGCTGGTAAAAGCAATTAATCATTACTACTAAAAGGACACAGGGTAATCTTGATTTTTAAAAAAAAAAATGGCGGCATTCTGTTTGGTTTTATACTAATATGAATATTTGAAAATTATTATTAATAATATTAATAACTTATTGCATAGTTAAACTGAACCAAGTTTTTCAAATATACTAAATAATGATTATATTGTACCAAGAGTATCATATATTTAAACCAAGAAATAAATTTTAACCCCCAGATGTGTTACATGTCAATGTTGTATTATACACCCAGATGTGTTACATGTCAATGTTGTATTATACACCCAGATGTGTTACATGTCAATGTTGTATTATACACCCAGATGTGTTACATGTCAATGTTGTATTATACACCCAGCTGTGTTACATGTCAATGTTGTATTATACACACCGATGTGTTACATGTCAATGTTGTATTATACACCCAGATGTGTTACATGTCAATGTTGTATTATACACCCAGATGTGTTACATGTCAATGTTGTATTAAACACCCAGATGTGTTACATGTCAATATTGTATTATACACCCAGCTGTGTTACATGTCAATGTTGTATTACACACCCAGATGTGTTACATGTCAATGTTGTATTATACACCCAGATGTGTTACATGTCAATGTTGTATTATACACCCAGATGTGTTACATGTCAATGTTGTATTATACACCCAGCTGTGTTACATGCCAATGTTGTATTATACACGCAGATGTGTTACATGTCAATGTTGTATTATACACCCAGCTGTGTTACATGTCAATGTTGTATTATACACCCAGATGTGTTACATGTCAATGTTGTATTATACACCCAGATGTGTTACATGTCAATGTTGTATTATACACCCAGCTGTGTTACATGTCAATGTTGTATTATACACCCAGATGTGTTACATGTCAATGTTGTATTATACACCCAGATGTGTTACATGTCAGTGTTGTATTATATCTTCCATGATAAATGCTTCAAGATTGCCATGTGTCCCTTTAAAAAACCTAGACATACCTGGAAAATGGCAAATCAGTAAACTACAAAGCACTGTAACAAACAAGTTTAAGCTACCATCTTCAGCAAATGCTTCTGAACAAATTACAATTAACAAATTATTTTTCTCTCACTTTGTTTCCATAATACAAGTACTCTGAGAGCCGACTTTCTCTTTAAAAGTATTTTTTATATCTCGACTAAGAACTGTTTATTCTCTCTAAATAATGAAACAAAAACGTAACGATTTATGATATCAAACAAACATCAAACTAGAACTACCCCCGCAAACAAAAGTTTAAGGGCAGTAACTCTGCAAGGCATTGACTGAGCCACACCAAAATTGTGTCATGTTTATCATGTGCACAAAGTTTTAATTCAATATCTTCCAAATTGTAAAAGTAGTTTGCTCCACAAGCTTGCATACGATGAATATAGCAATTGAATTTTGACTAAGTGCAAGGGCAATAACTCTGCATGGAACTGATCGAGCCAAACCAAAATTGTGTCACGCACATCTTCACTTCATTTTAATCATGTATACAAAGTTTCAATTCAATATCTTGAAAATTGTAGGAGTTCACTCCACAATAATGCATATGCTGAATATAGTAATTTTGACTAAGTGCAAGGGCAATAACTCTGCATGGAAGAGCAAGCAACACCAAAATTGTGTCACGCACATCTACACTTCATGTTGATAATGTATAAAAAGTTTCAATTCAATATCTTGAAAACTGTAAAAGTAGTTCTCTCCACAGGATTGCATATGCTCAATATAGCAATTTCGTCTAAGTGCATGGATAATAACTCCAAATTGTGTCACGCACATCTACACTTCAGATTGATCATGTATACAGTTTCAATTCAATACCTTGAAAACTGTAAAAAGAAGTTCGCTCCACAAGATTGCATATGCTGAATATAGCAATTTTGACTACGTGCAAGGGCAATAACTCTGCATGGAATTGACCTAGCTACACCTAAATTGTGTCACACACATCTACACTTCTGATTCCGTATCTTGAAAATGGTAGAATTAGTTCACTCCACAAGATTCAACAGACCCACCAACAGACCGCCGGCTGCAGTGACTCCTATATACCCCCTCTCGAACTTCGTTTGCTGGGGTATAACAATGTAACACTATTAAAGCTACTTTTTTAATTGCCCATATAAAATACATCCCAGATCTTTTATACTGTAGCGCATCTCCAACTTTAAAGGGACAAACGGCAATCTTGATTTTTAAAACTTGCAACGTCCCTTTACTTTTTCTATATAACTTGCTTTTGTTCAATCATTAATATTAATTATAAGAACAGTAATTTGAAAATTGTTTCTGGATATTGCTAACAGTTGATTTTAATGCACCAAAACTACGTAAACATATGGTAGAATAACAAAGCAAAATTAAAACATCATTTTATTTAATTATATGCAAATGATTCTGGATTAATAAATCAAGACGATAATTTTAATGCTTGATTAAAAAAGTTCAAGACTGCCATATGTCCCTTTAATATCAACTGACATGGAACATTCATCCACATGCCTAGATCTCTGACTACCCAGAATTTATGGTAAATTTGTTTCCTCCGGTGTCCACAGGACTAAAATTGTACAGATGTGGGAGTGTTGGAGTTGCAGACTTCCAGACTATAGAACCATACAAGGTGCAAGTCTGGAAATTTCTGGATCACCATAGGAGAAGCCTGCATACTTCTTCAGCTTGTTCAGATACTGATCCTTGGTTACAGTAGTTTGGTTAGGCCAAATAAAATAATGTATGTGGTTCCGGTTACTCGACAGACCAAATCATCTTACTCAGAATGGGACACAACTCCGGTAAAGTTAATTTTGTTTTGTGGACACTATCAGCTTTGATTTTAAGATCATCAATACAATGTAGTAAAAACATTGAAGATGTTGATCTCTATGTAAACATGGTGGCTTCCTCAACCTCGGTTTTAGGAAATTGTACTGAGAAATGTCATCTTCTGACTGCATTAGAAACTTAGCTTCATTTATGAACATTAGCATAATGGAGGTAGTAACAAGGTAACAAGCAACACCTACTTACAGTCTATGTTCATTTTACCGATTCAAAAATCAGTCTCCATACAAAACAGGAGACCCAAGGGACCATAACTCTGGGTCGACTTTGACGCCGGAACGATATGCACATCTTTACATCCTGTTAAGTTTCAAACCAAGCGGTTGAAAAGTGTGGAATGAGATGACACAAACGTTTTGGGATAGACGGAAGGAAGGACGGGTGGACATGACTAACGCTATATGCCCCCTCACCATTCGGTGGTGGGGGCATAAAATGGTGAGGGGGCATAAAAGGTTTTTACATCACTAATTTTTTCCTAATGTAACCAGAACCAGAGATGTTATTTATTTGACAAGAGAACAAATGTTCCCTATCCACTTCACCTGACGTAACGCTATGTACACAAAAGCTGCCGTTATCTACCACTTTTGGGAGTACTGGAGATACTGCGATGACTTCGACTAGATGTTTCAGCACCACTCTCCGAGGATGAACTTGACCTTGAGCGACGTTGCTGTTTGCTGCCATTTGGGGTGACGGACCGTGTCCGGGACTTGGAGCTAGGACCAGACACACGTCTCCTGAAAAAACAAATGGTGAGATCAGGGAAATGTACAATGTTCAATCATATGTTCAATGTTGAATCATTTTAGACACATACCAATAACATTCTATTATACGCCCCCTGGTGGGGTAAACGTTTTACAGAATGGGATACTTTTATTTGAGGTTAAAAACATTTTTTTATGTTTTTTGATAATTGATAAACATAAATCAGATTACTGTGTAAAAATGTTAAATACATCGGACTTCTGTGTTTGTGTTAAGCTTTATTTTCCTTTAAATAATCTCTCCAATTTTCGTTAAGTCATATTTAACAATTCACATTTTGACTGCCAATTTAATTAGAAGGGGAAAGGAGTGGCCCTTTAAAGGGTGTTTACATTAGCCAATACCATGGACAGAATGATACAAATATCACATACTGTTTAACCTTATAAAGTTACATAACTTAAGTATGGTAAAGGAAACTGTTTGGACTTCATATAAGTATTTTGAAAGGAAACTTGTACATGTATACAAACATATACATAAACCATACACAATAAGGTCAGGCGTATTAAAATAATTCTATTTCAGTCAAGCTGTAAGTATATGTACGGTTTTTAACAGTTGTGTTTGAAACAAATTATAACAGAAATAATAACAAGTTTAAGAATTGGAACAAAAGGCAGTGTTAAGGGTTTCTTTCCTGTAAAATAAGTTTTGATAGTGCAGGCAGCACTATTAACAAATATCCAATAAATAACAGTATTGAGACTTGTTATCAGCTCAGGAACAGGATAAGACTAATACATGAGACAACTAGGTTTTAAGAGCCTGATGGACGATCCAATAAACGTACCAGCTAAGTTTAACAATTAAACCGTAAGGTTACGAAGACATATAAGACATACGTCTGCTTCCTGTTTAGATACAAATCTTAATCAAAATGGGACAAACTAAGAAAAGTAGTCTATGGTTTTCCTTGACATCCCCATTACTAATTCCATGGAAACACAAAGGATTACAAACATAAGAATAATCTATACAGCAAAAGGCATAGTAATGGAGTTAAACTCCAAATGTCTTATTTTTCATTCCGCCATAAATATTGTGTTTTACGTCATTTTCAGCACATTTTAGGCTATATATATGATGGTAAATTTTTAGTGGTGGAGCCACTTTTTCCTTTGTAGGAACAGTACTGTATACCTCACGCATCCGTCAAATCTTTCTCTCTTACAAGTACAGTTTCCATTGGGATTCAAACCCGAAACAGTTTTGGAGTTATACAGTTAGAACCAAAGTGACAGACCTCATTGACAGTTTTGGAGTTATACAGTTAGAACCAAAGTGACAGATGGACAGACAGACCTCATTGACAGTTTTGGAGCTCTGCAGTTAGAGCCAAAGTGACGGATGGACAGACAGACCTCATTGACAGTTTTGGAGTTCTGCAGTTAGAACCAAAGTGATGGATGGACAGATAGACCTCAATGACAGTTTTGGAGTTATACAGTTAGAACCAATGTGACGGATGGACAGACAGACCTCATTGACAGTTTTGGAGTTCTGCAGTTAAAATCAAAGTGACGGATGGACAGACAGACCTCATTGACAGTTTTGGAGTTCTGCCGTTAGAACCAAAGTGACGGATGGACAGACAGACCTCATCGACAGTTTTGGAGTTCTGCAGTTAGAGCCAAAGTGACGGATGGACAGACAGACCTTATTGACAGTTTTGGAGTTATGCCGTTAGAACCAAAGTGACTGATGGACAGACAGACCTCATTGACAGTTTTGGAGTTCTGCAGTTAGAGCCAAAGTGACGGATGGACAGACAGACCTCATTGACAGTTTTGGAGTTATGCAGTTAGAACCAAAGTGACGGATGGACAGAAGGACTTCACTGACAGTTTTGGAGTTATGCAGTTAGAGCCAAAGTGACGGATGGACAGACAGACCTCATTGACAGTTTTGGAGTTATGCAGTTAGAACCAATGTGACGGATGGACAAACAGACCTCATTGACAGTTTTGGAGTTGTGCAGTTAGAACCAAAGTGAAGGATGGACAGACTGACCTCATTGACAGTTTTGGAGTTATACAGTTAGAACCAAGTGACGGATGGACAGACATACCTCATTGACAGTTTTGGAGTTATACAGTTAGAACCAAGTGACGGATGGACAGACATACCTCATTGACAGTTTTGGAGTTGTGCAGTTAGAACCAAAGTGAAGGATGGACAGACAGACCTCATTGACAGTTTTGGAGTTATACAGTTAGAACCAAGTGACGGATGGACAGACATACCTCATTGACAGTTTTGGAGTTCTGCCGTTAGAACCAAAGTGACGGATGGACAGACAGACCTTATTGACAGTTTTGGAGTTGTGCAGTTAGAACCAAAGTGAAAGATGGACAGACAGACCTTATTAAAAGTTTTGGAGTTCTGCCGTTAGAACCAAAGTGACGGATGGACAGACAGACCTTATTGACAGTTTTGGAATTCTGCAGTTAGAACCAAAGTGACAGATGGACAGACAGACCTTATTGACAGTTTTGGAGTTCTGCCATTAGAACCAAAGTGACGGATGGACAGACAGACCTCATTGACAGTTTTGGAGTTCTGCAGTTAGAACCAAAGTGACGGATGGACAGACAGACCTCATTGACAGTTTTGGAGTTCTGCATTTAGAACCAAAGTGACGGATGGACAGACAGACCTTATTGACAGTTTTGGAGTTCTGCAGTTAGAACCAAAGTGACAGATGGACAGACAGACCTTATTGACAGTTTTGGAGTTAGAACCAAAGTGATGGATGGACAGACCTCAGTGACAGTTCTGGAGTTATGCAGTTAGAACCAAAGTGATAGATGGACAGACAGACCTCATTGACAGTTTTGGAGTTCTGCAGTTAGAACCAAAGTGACGGATGGACAGACCTCAGTGACAGTTCTGGAGTTATGCATTTAGAACCAAAGTGATAGATGGACAGACAGACCTCACTGACAGTTTTGGAGTTATGCAGTTAGAACCAAAGTGACGGATGGACAGACAGACCTCATTGACAGTTTTGGAGTTAGAACCAAAGTGATGGATGGACAGACCTCAGTGACAGTTCTGGAGTTATGCAGTTAGAACCAAAGTGATAGATGGACAGACAGACCTCACTGACAGTTTTGGAGTTATGCAGTTAGAACCAAAGTGACGGATGGACAGACAGACCTCATTGACAGTTTTGGAGTTAGAACCAAAGTGATGGATGGACAGACCTCAGTGACAGTTCTGGAGTTATGCAGTTAGAACCAAAGTGATAGATGGACAGGCAGACCTCGTTGACAGTTTTGGAGTTATGCAGTTAGAACCAAAGTGACGGATGGACAGACAGACCTCATTGACAGTTTTGGAGTTATACAGTTAGAACCAATGTGAAGGATGGACAGACAGACCTAACTGACAGTTTTGGAGTTATGCAGTTAGAACCAAAGTGACGGATGGACAGACAGACCTCATTGACAGTTTTGGAGTTAGAACCAAAGTGATGGATGGACAGACCTCAGTGACAGTTCTGGAGTTATGCAGTTAGAACCAAAGTGATAGATGGACAGACAGACCTCACTGACAGTTTTGGAGTTATGCAGTTAGAACCAAAGTGACGGATGGACAGACAGACCTCATTGACAGTTTTGGAGTTAGAACCAAAGTGATGGATGGACAGACCTCAGTGACAGTTCTGGAGTTATGCAGTTAGAACCAAAGTGATAGATGGACAATGGACAGTTAGAACCAAAGTGACGGATGGACAGACAGACCTCATTGACAGTTTTGGAGTTATGCAGTTAGAACCAAAGTGACGGATGGACAGACAGACCTCATTGACAGTTTTGGAGTTGTGCAGTTAGAACCAAAGTGAAAGATGGACAGACAGACCTCATTGACAGTTTTGGAGTTGTGCAGTTAGAACCAAAGTGACGGATGGACAGACAGACCTCACTGACAGTTTTGGAGTTGTGCAGTTAGAACCAAAGTGACGGATGGACAGACAGACCTCATTGACAGTTTTGGAGTTGTGCAGTTAGAACCAAAGTGACGGATGGACAGACAGACCTCATTGACAGTTTTGGAGATGTGCAGTTAGAACCAAAGTGAAAGATGGACAGACAGACCTCATTGACAGTTTTGGAGTTGTGCAGTTAGAACCAAAGTGAAAGATGGACAGACAGACCTCATTGACAGTTTTGGAGTTGTGCAGTTAGAACCAAAGTGAAAGATGGACAGACAGACCTCATTGACAGTTTTGGAGTTGTGCAGTTAGAACCAAAGTGAAAGATGGACAGACAGACCTCATTGACAGTTTTGGAGTTGTGCAGTTAGAACCAAAGTGAAAGATGGACAGACAGACCTCATTGACAGTTTTGGAGTTATGCAGTTAGAACCAAAGTGACGGATGGACAGACAGACCTCATTGACAGTTTTGGAGTTATACAGTTAGAACCAAAGTGACAGACCTCATTGACAGTTTTGGAATTATGTATTTAGAACCAAAGTGACGGATGGACAGACAGACCTCAATGACAGTTTTGGAGTTATACAGTTAGAACCAAAGTGAAAGATGGACAGACAGACCTCATTGACAGTTTTGGAGTTGTGCAGTTAGAACCAAAGTGAAAGATGGACAGACAGACCTCATTGACAGTTTTGGAGTTATACAGTTAGAACCAAAGTGAAAGATGGACAGACAGACCTCATTGACAGTTTTGGAGTTGTGCAGTTAGAACCAAAGTGACGGATGGACAGACAGACCTCAATGACAGTTTTGGAGTTGTGCAGTTAGAACAAAAGTGACGGATGGACAGACAGACCTCACTGACAGTTTTGGAGTTGTGCAGTTAGAACCAGAGTGACGGATGGACAGACAGAACTCACTGACAGTTTGGAGTTATGCAGTTAGAACCAAAGTGACGGATGGACAGACAGACCTCATTGACAGTTTTGGAGTTGTGCAGTTAGAACCAGAGTGACGGATGGACAGACAGACCTCATTGACAGTTTTGGAGTTGTGCAGTTAGAACCAGAGTGACGGATGGACAGACAGACCTCATTGACAGTTTTGGAGTTATACAGTTAGAACCAAAGTGACGGATGGACAGACAGACCTCATTGACAGTTTTGGAGTTGTGCAGTTAGAACCAAAGTGACAGATGGACAGACAGACCTCATGGATACACAACCAAGAAAGTTTGGTTTTAGGAGGATCAAAATATTCAAGCAAAATGTGTAAAAGACAAAAAACTACAAAATGGTAACACGTTAACCATCATCAAAACGCTGCCATGCACTACATATATATAAAGGTGAGTTTAATAGACAAAATCATTATGTGAAAGTAGAAAAGAAACATAAAACTTAATATATCCGAGTTAATGACAGTAAAGTCTGTTCCATTAAAATATACCTACAGAGGCCATATTAACATTTAGGACATTTCCTACAGTCATACAGTTGTTTATGTGCATCGTTTTCGCACATAACTTAAAGTGACTAGTAAGTATGTAGACAAGTAACATATTTTCAAAATGTATGTATTGTTCACTAATTTTCGAATTATGAACCCAAGTAATTGTTTAAATGGTGAAGAAATGATTGATACACTGAAATCAAGTACCAGTATAATTAAGCGACCACACAAGGGAGAGTCTAAAAATGATTGTTTAATAATACAGTCATTGAATAGAACAAGTGTAAAGCCGTATCCAAATATAGCACTATCTGAATTTAATCTACTTATAAAGTATACTACCAAGAAAGCGAAAGTAAATATTCAGCTGAAAACTACATCATAAATGCATGTTTTATGACACAGTTGTAGGGAAAAATCAGTTATCGTTTCAAACCTTCATTTTCCCCAAGTTTGAGATCTTATCTAATTTATCTAATGTTTTTTTGTTGACCATTTTTCGGTTATTTTGCACGAGTGAAGGAATACTTAAACTTTTATCTCGAATCTAGCGAGACCGATTACCAAAAACACCCTGCTAATATCCTTAAAGAATAATCTTTTAATCAGAAATGAAGAATGTTGCGATTGATAGGACTGTCTTGCAACAAAAATTGTGTTTCACACCTTTCTCATTTCAGCTGTTAACAACAAATAAAGACGCAATTATCCAATTATGTCACAATAAGCTGATAATTTACGATTTGATAGTCAATTTATCTCATCAGCAGTCGTTTAATTATCAAATTATTGATTGATATTTGGTGTGAAAACCGACGGTCATTGGTTGCGTTAGGCAAAAGTCGCTTAATGCACTTTAAATATAGTGGAAAATGATCAACTGGTCATTGAATGCACGTTGTGTTTAGCCACTAAAGCTTGCATACTTTTTGCATTCCTGTCAATCTTAATTTTCAGAAATAAATTATAGCATGAAATATTAGACTTGATAATTTTGTACCGGTACTATTTATACTTGTGTTGAAGACAGTCTTTACTTTTTTACTCCAAAACTAATAAATTTTCAGAAATTTAAGGGGAATATTGCCTTTTATCCCCAAAAAAAAACATTGCAATTTTTTTATTATTCATTTGTTTGAAGAACAGGATATTTGCTAACGATATAGAAGTTTTGAAAAAAAATCTGTTGAAACAAAGGAAATACTTTTTTCAAAATGTCTCAATTTCATATCATATACACTGAGCTTGAATAACATTAATGCAATCTGATTTGATTTTTGTGATTAAATTTCTTGTTTTTCTACATGAATTAGGTTGTACTGAAACTGAACCTGGAATAGGGCACTGTTCACCTCTAAAGTAATAAGGTATGAATTATATTAGTGGGGTATGAAATTACTTGGCATTTTGGCAAAAACGGAAAATGGGTCATATACCTCGGAAACCTAGTTTGCCATCTATTATTTTTAAAAGGCAGATATTACATACACATAATTTACAATTTATAAAAAATATTCGCTTCAACAGAAAAGTAGATCTCATTCTGTAAAGTAGAATATCATTGTTATTCCCAACCCCTGCCCCCAAAAGCTAGGGGTCAGCTACAACCTCAACAGATACTACAGTCCTCAGATTAGTATCAGAGTAGTCTCCCATTGTTGTTTGCAAAAGAGACTTCTTACGGCATAAGCTTGGGTTTGTTATAGTTAAGTTTCAAGTAAGGTAGAAGCTTTGTGAATCAGTCTCCCAGTAGCTAGATGATATATATTTCAAGCGTGAGACAGAATTCGATAAGTTTTATAATATGAATGAAGAAACATACAGCTAGAATGGTTGCTGACTGCAACTATAAATGCTGCATCAAACATTTTTTTCTGATCATAATTAGTTAGATGTTTATTCTGATCCGGTAACAGTTAACTACCAAACACCATTACAGGAAAAAAGAGGAAAGAGGAATAGAAAACGGTCGTTTCTATGTCTTCTATTTCTCCACAATTAGATACGGGCTGTCTGTTAGATCTATTGTATACAGGTGATGGTTGATTTTGCTCTATCTGTGATATTAAGATTCGTGTAAGCGTTTTGGTGTTTTGTATGATTATTATTAAGTCGACTTAGAAAATGGAGAGAGATGCCGAATCTTTTGCATTTAAGCGTAGATTATTCCAGTCTCTAATAGTCGAAGGAGGAATGTCTGGTGGTATAGCTGCGTTCTACAGAACATAGCTTGATTATCGTTTGAGTTACGAAGATTATAAGAAACAGGGTCACGTTAGTGAAAAATGTTAGCTAATGTTACAGGAAAATGAAAGTATCAGACAAGTTATAAAATCCTCTAACGTGATGGATTTTGTGGGCTGGGGAAACAACTGACTAAATCATTAAAAGCACAAAAATAATAATATTGTACTAGTATTAATAAAAGACATTGGATAAACTTAATATGCCAAAAATCTTACTTTGAATTATGAAGCCTTCCTTGACTGACAAAACTGGTAGGAGAAAAACATACAACAATCCTATTTTCATCTTTTTTAATGATATTAAAGCTTGTTTTTGTACATACATACTATTTACTATTTGTGTATATTAGAAAACAATTTCATTTATAAAGCTTATATACATTTTTGTATATAAATATAACACACCACTATAACTCCTGATATTCTGATAATATCCTACAGTACTCTTCACAGACCTAGAACCCTCTGTTTAAAAAAAGTAATATATTGAATGAAACAAGAAATCCACGGATTCACATGTCTCGCCTAATGGGGGCAGTTTGCTGATATGACATTTAAGTGCATTTAAAACAAAATGTCATTCTATAAAAAAAATCATCAACCCCAAAAAGTAGGTCAAGGTCATAGATCAAATCCATGCGTCCAAAAAGATGCACTACCCAAGACACAAGTATGTCAAAATAGAATGTTTTGTCTTCCAAAGATTAAGCTATAAACTAGGTTTAAAGCATCTAGTGCATAATTATAGTTCATGAGAAAGTGATGTAAATGTAACAATTAAAGGGCAAAGGGCAGATAATTTTAATCACATTTGCTTTTTAACATGTTGTGATGTACTACCAAAGAAACAACTATAAGCAAAGTTTGAAAGGTCTAATGCATAAAGTTTGTGAAACTGTGACCTAATCGCAAAAGTCGAAGGTAAAAATTATTAAGTTATATGCCCCTTGCTTGGGCGGTCAAGGTCACATCAACATTTGCTTTGTCACGTTATAATGTACCACCAAAGATACAACTATAAGCAAAGTTTGAAAGGTCTAGTGCATACAGTTTGTGAAAAAGTGACCTAAACGCAAAAGTTGAAGGTAAAAATTATAAGGTTATCTGCCCTTTACTTGGAGGGTCAAGGTCACATCCACATTTGCTTTGTCATGTTGTGATGTACCACCCAAGATACAACTATAAGCGAAGTTTGAAAGGTCTAGTGCATACAGTTTGTAAAAAAGTGATCTAAACGCTAAAGTTGAAGGTAAAAATTATTAAGTTATCTGCCCTTTGCTTGGATGGTCAAGGAAACTTCCACGTTTGCTTTGTCATGTTGCGATGTACCACCCAAGGTACAACTGTAAGCAAAGTTTGAAAGGTCTAGTGCATACAGTTTGTGAGAAATTGATCTAAATGCAAAAGTTGAAGGTAAAAATTAAGTTATCTGCCCTTTGCTTGGAGGGTCAAGGTCACTTCCACATTTGCTGTCATGTTGCAATGTACCACCCAAGATACAACTATAAGCAAATTTTGAAAGGTCTAGTGCATACAGTCTGTGAAAAAGTGATCTAAACGCTAAAGTTGAAGGTAAAAACTATTAAGTTATCTGCCCTTTGCTTGGAGGGTCAAGGACACTTCCACATTTGCTTTGTCACGTTGCGATGTACTACCCAAGATACAACTATAAGCAAAGTTTGAAAGGTCTAGTGCATATAGTTTGTGAGAAAATGACCTAAACGCAAAACTTAAATGTTGACGCCTTTGCCTTCGCCGCTGCCGGAAAAGCAACACCTATGTCTCTTTTTTTCTTCGAAAAGGCGAGACAAAAATGAATAACAAATCATGTGTCAGAGTTTTGTTAACCAAAAATGTTTTTACTGGAAAGTGCATATGAAAGGTGCATGCCATTCTGAAGCATCTCTGGCTCAACAGGCTTTTAGGCATAAATTATATGAGACTGGCCCTATGTACTCTTCATATACAGAAGACTTCAAAATACAGAAGTCATATATTCTGTCTAGCAGTCAATGCACAGAGAAGTTTGGTAAATTAGAAGTCAAGCTTCTCCTTGGCGGCCTATACTTAATATCAAACAGGCTACCAGAACAGAGCACAGTGTAACAAAGTATAAAGGGAGCGAACTAGATAATAAAATGTGACTCCACTGACCTCTTGTTCCTGCATATGGTATCGTCACCACACCCCGAGTCCTCATCACTGGAACTGGAGCTGGAAGAGCCAGAACTGCTGCTGTCCGAGTTGACCCCGGATGGCTGGTTGAGGTCGACCTTGTCAGCCACAGCCGCCACCTCTGGCCTCTCTTTCTGAAAACATGACGATAAAATCCGGTTTCATATTAGAGTTTAACTCAACAGTGTTTTGTGAACAGTTAACTACAGCACTACCTTTCTAAGGTCATTACACGCGAGGCACATGTACGTCAATATATTTTACACAGTATCTAATTGGTCGGTGTGTTTGATTGCTTGTTTGAATGGTGATTTACATCATTTTCAGCACGTCAGGCCATATATGATGGGGAAGACCACTCCATTTTCCTTTGATAGAACCAATACTGCATTTCTGCCTTTCGGAAGAATCAACACTCTCACTTGTCAAGTCCTACTGCGCATCTTCTAAACCATTGTGATGTGTGAACCCTGATCCATTTTTTGTGAGTCAAGTTCATCCTCATACAGTTGTAATTAGTTCATCTACTTTATATACGATGTGTGAACCCTGATCCATTTTTGTGAGTCAAGTTCATCCTCATACAGTTGTAATTAGTTCATCTACTTTATATACTAACCCGTAGCACCCTGATCCATTTTTTTGAGAGTTTAGGTCTTCCTCGTACAGTTTTGTGCCAGACGATTGGGAAGTTGACGGTACTACAGAAGTTCTGAGTGACGGCGATAGTGTCATCCAGATTCATCACCACGTGCCACCAGCCGCCAGGGATAAACACCGTCTCTCCCGGCTTCTGGATAATCTCCAACTATAAAAACAGAAGAACGTCAACTGCACATATTGGTCATTGACTTACCATGTTCACACCATAACAAATGTATGCCAAAATTTATAAATTAGATGGAGCTATACATACTTGTTAAAGTGCATTGATACACTATTTTTAAACAAGGTTTATTTTAAAGGGCTCTGAAAATCTTGAAAAAAACTGAAAGAATTATCAACATTTTTTTTTTGATTCTTTATTTTCCTCCCAGTTGGAGAGCATACAATATAAGTTTACATATAAGCATTCAAACAATTCAATAATAATATATACATGACAATCAGTAATTTGGGGACAAATATACGCAGTAACACAGAAGTACTACTACAATAGACAATGAGAGAAATGTTGACATAGAGCAAATTATAAGAATAAGTTAATATATATACATTCATGTTGGAATCTTTTAATATAATTAAACTGATTCCATGACTGTACTCGTTCTTTTGCAAATTTTCAATAGTTAATATCTCCTTTATTTTAATGGCATTTTGACAATTCTTTCAGCTTTTTTCAGGATTTTTAGAGTCCTTTTAAATAAATCTTGTTTGAAAATAGTGCATCAACCCTTTAAGTAAATTGTTTATTCATAGAGGACAACTCCATTGATAGTTCCGACATTTAATTTATAGCTCAGCCCTCATGGGTCAAGATTCCTCAATCAATGGCCATATTCTCCCTTGTACTTTAGAATTGTTCGTTGGCTTGTGCTTTTCTAGTTTTATATTTATAAAAGAATTGTGATGGTATGAAAATAAAACAAGAACTGTCACCAATAAGTGACAAATGCCCCCAATTTTTTTTGACTCATCTTATCTTTGACTTCCAAGTGTGACCTTGACCTTTGAGGTATGGACCCGATTCTTGCACGACACACCTTCTCCTTGTGGTTAACATGTGCGTGAAGTTTCATGGAAATCCCTTCAGTTCTTCCTAAGCTAAGACTGAGACATTGTTTCAGACGGAATTGTTTCAATGGAAGGACAAACGGACGGACAGTGCGATTACTATATGCCTCCCATCGAGGCATAATAATACATGTAGATAATAAAACCCAAGTGCTATGATAGGAGCAGAATATAAAATCACAGGAGCTGTGATTTTTACAATCCACAATTGCATGATGTTAGTATGAATACAAAAGAAAAGTGCCACCAATTACCTAGTTACCTAGCAGCTTCAAGGTGAATGGCCACCCTTTTCGTAGTATTATCAATTAACAAATTTAACTCTCAAACATTGTATGAACATTTCTTGATAGTCTCTGATAGAAACATATATTGAAAACTGCTACTATTAAAGTTGTATGTAACAATAAATCCTATTTTCATGACATAGATACTACTTTTACCACTGCGTGACTGCACAGGGAAATGAGGTAAATCTGAATAGTATAGCTGCACAACTATTGCCATATAATTGATAAATACATTCACCTGTGGATTAATTTGCCTGTTCAAAGTTTTCTACGTCATCAAATAAAATCTTATTTTTGCTTTTCACAGATATTGCAATGTGTGAATTATAAATATCTATTGTTGTGTATTGATTTCGATTTAAATAAACATAAACATGTTCATCCAACAAAACATGGCCGGAGAACTATGACTTACGGGTTTACAATCTTTAGGCCAGGTGGGTTGCAGTATGCGTGGGTATATCACATTGAACCAGGTGACTGCCTCATCTCTCTGTTTGCCGCCCTCCTGAGACTTCACCTTTAGCAGTTCTTTAGGAGTGTGTGTGGGTAGAAGGCACCATCTGAACAGAAACATGCATGTGGATTTATTTTCAAATTTTGAAAGCAAGAGTCTTTTAATCCTGTTATACTGAAAGTTAAAGCTGATTTGTAATTGATTTAATTTTAAAATAACTGATATACGTTAAGGGAAATAACTCGAGCATATATCTATATTATTAAAATGTTCAGGCATTCTATAAAGTATCATCAAAATACCTTCACTGGTAAATTGAAAAGAGCTGTAGGAAGTGTGGAACTGATGGACAATGGAACACACCACCCAGCCCACAACAATACAGGAAGTGTGGAACTGATGGACAATGGAACACACCACCCAGCCCACACCAATACAGGAAGTGTGGAACTGATGGACAATGGAACACACCACCCAGCCCACAACAATACAGGAAGTGTGGAACTGATGGACAATGGAACACACCACCCAGCCCACAACAATACATGTCCCAGTGGAACTGATGGACAATGGAACACACCACCCAGCCCACAACAATACATGTCCCAGTGGAACTGATGGACAATGGAACACACCACCCAGCCCACAACAATACATGTCCCAGTGGAACTGATGGACACTGGAACACACCACCCAGCCCACAACAATACATGTCCCAGTGGAACTGATGGACAATGGAACACACCACCCAGCCCACAACAATACATGTCCCAGTGGAACTGATGGACAATGGAACACACCACCCAGCCCACAACAATACATGTCCCAGTGGAACTGATGGACAATGGAACACACCACCCAGCCCACAACAATACATGTCCCAGTGGAACTGATGGACAATGGAACACACCACCCAGCCCACAACAATACATGTCCCAGTGGAACTGATGGACAATGGAACACACCACCCAGCCCACAACAATACAGGAAGTGTGGAACTGATGGACAATGGAACACACCACCCAGCCCACAACAATACATGTCCCAGTGGAACTGATGGACAATGGAACACACCACCCAGCCCACAACAATACATGTCCCAGTGGAACTTATGGACAATGGAACACACCACCCAGCCCACAACAATACATGTCCCAGTGGAACTGATGGACACTGGAACACACCACCCAGCCCACAACAATACATGTCCCAGTGGAACTGATGGACAATGGAACACACCACCCAGCCCACAACAATACATGTCCCAGTGGAACTGATGGACAATGGAACACACCACCCAGCCCACAACAATACATGTCCCAGTGGAACTGATGGACAATGGAACACACCACCCAGCCCACAACAATACATGTCCCAGTGGAACTGATGGACAATGGAACACACCACCCAGCCCACAACAATACATGTCCCAGTGGAACTGATGGACAATGGAACACACCACCCAGCCCACAACAATACATGTCCCAGTGGAACTGATGGACAATGGAACACACCACCCAGCCCAAAACAATACATGTCCCAGTGGAACTGATGGACAATGGAACACACCACCCAGCCCACAACAATACCTGTCCCAGTGGAACTGATGGACAATGGAACACACCACCCAGCCCACAACAATACATGTCCCAGTGGAACTGATGGACAATGGAACACACCACCCAGCCCACAACAATACATGTCCCAGTGGAACTGATGGACAATGGAACACACCACCCAGCCCACAACAATACATGTCCCAGTGGAACTGATGGACAATGGAACACACCACCCAGCCCACAACAATACATGTCCCAGTGGAACTGATGGACAATGGAACACACCACCCAGCCCACAACAATACATGTCGACAATGGAACACACCACCCAGCCCACAACAATACATGTCCATTGTTTTATCCCACATGTTTGACATGTACATCAAACAGGTTGAGTATCTAGTCGACCCAAAATTAAAACAGATCTAATAAAATGGTAACCCAATCCTCTGCAATAATTTTTCAGGGAGAATAAAAACTTCAAAAATAATATGACTTCAATAGAATTAAATTTAAATATTACTCTGACAAAAACAAGAGGCCCAAGAGGGCCTGTGGACGCTCTACTTGCGAATATGGCTCTTATGACATCAATGAAGCAAGTGACTATCGTCTTAAAGACGCAAAATATAGCCATAACTCCGCCATTACTGGTTCGATCTGGCTGGTTTTCCAAGTTAATAAAAATAAAAATAATAAATAAATAAATAAATAAAAAAAAAAAAAAATAAAAAAAAAAAATAATAAAAAAAAAAATTAAAAAAACAAGAGGTCAATGACCTTGAAGCTCTACTGATTGATTTTGATTTCAGGAAGTAGTCGCTACAAACTTGTTTTTTGAAAATTTATTTTTAGCCGTGGCGGCCATCTTGAATTTCCGGCCGACCTGAAATTTTGCTAGGATCAATTAGACATCAAGAGCAACATTCCTGTGAAGTTCATGAAAATCCGTCAAGTAGTTTCAGAGGAGTAGTCGCTACAAGTTTTCATTATATAACTCTATGTAAACAAAGATGGCCACTGGCAGCCATGTTTAATGTCGAATCAAAATAATGTTCGACTCGGATAACCATCATGTCATGCTGATCATTTTAGAAAAAGTCCCATATCAATATCACTTATAGTTTTCAAGAAGTAGTCGCTACAAACTTATTTTTTAAAAATCTATTTTTAACTGTGGCAGCCATCTTGAATTTCTGGCCGATCTGAAATTTTGCTAGGATCAATTAGACATTAAGAGCAACATTCCTGTAAAGTTTCATGAAAATCTGCCAAGTAGTTTCAGAGGAGTAGTCGCTACAAGTTTTTACTATATAACTCTATGTAAACAAAGATGGCCGCTGGCAGCCACGTTTAACGTCGAATCAAAACGATTTTTGATAAGGACCAACATCATGTCATGCTGATCATTTTAGAAAAAGTCCCATATCAATATCACTTATGGTTTTCAAGAAGTAGTCGCTACAAACTTGTATTTTGAAAATTTATTTTTAGCCGTGGCTGCCATCTTGAATTTCCGGCCGACCTGAAATTTTGCTAGGATCAATTAGACACCAAGAGCAACATTCCTGTGAAGTTTCATAAAAATCCGTCAAGTAGTTTCAGAGGAGTAGTCGCTACAAGTTTTCATTATATAACTCTATGTAAACAAAGATGGCCGCTGGCAGCCATGTTTAACGTCAAATCAAAACGATTTTCGACAAGGACCAACATCATGTCATGCTGATCATTTTAGAAAAAAGTCCCATATCAATATCACTTATAGTTTTCAAGAAGTAGTCGCTACAAACTTGTATTTAAAAAATCTATTTTTAGCTTTGGCGGCCATCTTGGATTTCACATCAACATGAATTTTTGCTCGGATCAACTAGACTTCATGGGCAACATTTTTGTAAAGTTTTATGAATATCCATCCAGTAGTTTCAGAGGAGTAGTCGCTACAAATAAAAGTTAACGGACGTACAGACGGACGGACGACGGACGCCGCACCACGTGATCAGTAGAGCTAAAAAAAACATAAAAAAATAAAAATAAAAAATAAAAAAATAAATATATAAAATAAAATAATTAAAAAATAAAGAAATTAAAAATTTTACAACAAGCATTTATGTACAACTATGACCCCGCCCGGGCGGGGCCAGATGTGACCCCAGGGTCACCATTTGAACAAAATTGGTAAAGGACCATAAGCTTATAGCAACAGCAAAATATTAAACCTCTGGCTCTTGCAGTTTCCGAGAAGAAGATTTTTTAAGTTTTTCCCTATATATGTCTATGTAAAACATGTGACCCTTGGGGCGGGGCCAAATGTGACCCCAGGGTCACCATTTGAACAAAGTTGGTAAAGGACCATAAGCTTATAATAAATGTAAAATATCAAACCTCTGGCTCTTGTAGTTTCCGAGAAGCAGATTTTTAAAAAAAAAATCCTATATAAGGCTATGTAAAACTGTGACCCTTGGGGCGGGGACAAATTTGACCCCAGGGTCACCATTTGAACAAACTTAGTAGAGGACCATAAGCTGATGCTACATGTAATACATGAGAGCTCTGTGCCATGTGGTTCCAGAGAAGAAGATTTTTTCAGTTTTTCCCTATACAAGCCTATGTAAAACTGTGACCCCCGGGTTGGGGCCAAATGTGACCCCTGTGTCACCATTTGAACAAACTTGGTAGAGGACCACAAGCTTATAGCAAATGCAAAATATTAAACCTCTGGCTCTTGCAGTTTCAGAGAAGATTTTTTTCAGTTTTTCCCTATACAAGCCTATGTAAAACTGTGACCCCCGGGGTGGGGCCAAATGTGACCCCTGTGTCACCATTTGAACAAACTTGGTAGAGGACCACAAGCTTATAGCAAATGCAAAATATTAAACCTCTGGCTCTTGCAGTTTCAGAGAAGAAGATTTTTTTCAGTTTTTCCCTATACAAGCCTATGTAAAACTGTGACCCCCGGGGTGGGGCCAAATGTGACCCCTGGGTCACCATTTGAAAAAACTTGGTAGAGGACCACAAGCTTATAGCAAATGCAAAATATTAAAACTCTGGCTCTTGCAGTTTCAGAGAAGATTTTTTAAGTTTTTCCCTATACATGTCTATGTAAAACATGTGACCCTTGGGCGGGGCCAAATGTGACCCCAGGGTCACCATTTGAACAAAGTTGGTAAAGGACCATAAGCTTATAATAAATGTAAAATATCAAACCTCTGGCTCTTGTAGTTTCATAGAAGCAGATTTTTAAAAAAAAATCCTATATAAGTCTATGTAAAACTGTGACCCTTGGGGCGGGGACAAATTTGACCCCAGGGTCACCATTTGAACAAACTTAGTAGAGGACCATAAGCTGATGCTACATGTAATACATGAGAGCTCTGTGCCATGTGGTTCCAGAGAAGAAGATTTTTTTCAGTTTTTCCCTATACAAGCCTATGTAAAACTGTGACCCCCTGGGTGGGGCCAAATGTGACCCCTGTGTCACCATTTGAACAAACTTGGTAGTGGACCACAAGCTTATAGCAAATGCAAAATATTAAACCTCTGGCTCTTGCAGTTTCAGAGAAGAAGATTTTTTTCAGTTTTTCCCTATACAAGCCTATGTAAAACTGTGACCCCCGGGGTGGGGCCAAATGTGACCCCTGGGTCACCATTTGAAAAAACTTGGTAGAGGACCACAAGCTTATAGCAAATGCAAAATATTAAAACTCTGGCTCTTGCAGTTTCAGAGAAGAAGATTTTTTAAGTTTTTCCCTATACATGTCTATGTAAAACATGTGACCCTTGGGGCGGGGCCAAATGTGACCCGAGGGTCACCATTTGAACAAACTTGGTAAAGGACCATAAGCTTATAGTAAATGCAAAATATCAAACCTCTGGCTGTTGTAGTTTCTGAGAAGAAGATTTTAAAAAAAAAATCCTATATAAGTCTATGTAAAACTGTGACCCCCAGGGCGGGGACAAATTTGACCCCAGGGTCACCATTTGAACAAACTTAGTAGAAGACCATAAGCTGATGCTACATGTAATACATGAGAGCTCTGTGCCTTGTGGTTTCAGAGAAGAAGATTTTTTAAAGTTTTTCCTATATGTCTATATGAAAAACATGCAAAACCTCAATATACAAACATTGGACCCCCGGGGCACGGAAATTTTTGACCCCGGGAACTTTATTTGAACAATCTTGATAGTCTAGGCCTTGGCGATCATTTTAAAAGAAAAACTGTTGAAATCTGTCCAGCGGTTCTGGAGAAGAAGATTTTTTAAAGTTTCGACCATATATGGTAATGGCAGCCATCTTGGATGTAGCGCTGACCTAATTTTAACAAATCTAAAAAGCATTCATCTAAGGATCATTCAAGTGAAGTTTGGTCAAAATTAGCCGACAGGTTTCTGAGGAGAAGTTTGAAGAAAAGTTAACGGACGGACGGACGACAGACAACACACCATCCCATAAGCTCTGCTGGCCCTTGGCCAGTAGAGCTAAAAATAAATTCACTTAACAATTTTGGGATTTATTTTGTCAAAAAGCTTTTTTCTAACAAAAAAGTAAAGACAAACTTTATGTAAAAATAATTTTAGTGATAACTCACCTTTTGTGACCCTTGACCAAGGCATTCCATGCACTGGTTCCCAGTGGGTCTATATGTATACCAGTACCTGAACGTGCAGGGCCCATCACAAACCACCTGAAGGTAAGATAAGTCAGAAATAACAGCTGATCTACTGGAGTCATCAACAGTCAAGACACCAGTTAATCCAACCAAGCTGAACAAACTGATTAAGGAATAATTAAATTGATCAACCCAAATTAAAAATAAAAGTTGAACAACAGTGAACCCAAGTGAAAATAACAGTCAATCAACCCAGACGCATAATGTCTTTTGTAATATTTTGGTTGGTAATTTGTTTTCTGAACTTAAAATCCAAACATTTAATCTTACTTTAAGCGACGACATCTCAAGGATTGTCTCGGGGAGACTCTCCAATTACTTTTTAATATCAAACATCAAGAATAGGTCTCCAGCTACCAAACTGATGTACATGTAGACTTACCTATAGTACATGTAGACTTACCTATAGTACATGTAGACTTACCTATAGTACATATATACTTACCTATAGTACATGTAGACTTACCTATAAGGGGGTCGTCTAGATTCACCGGAATATCGGAACAAATCATCTTGGAAGAAGTAAGGTACGGTATAATCATCCAGCAACCGTTTTTTCTTGGTGTGCTGAAAATACACACAAGCATGAAATACAGAACAACCCATCAAAACGAGCAGTTTTAGAGCATAACAGAGTTTTTTTCTCTATAGTTTGGGAACATTAGCCCTTAGGTTTAATGTTTGTTTATAAGCACCATTAAAGTCAGAATAAGCTTACTGTTAACCTTTACGGAGATGACAGAGACTTTGTGTCAAGTATTTGTGTATAGTATTACCGTCAAAAGGCACGCTGACTTTTTAACTCTTGTGTTTACATAAACGTGACTTGTGCTATAAATAAACCATTTGGATCTGCACACTTTCTGTGTGAGCTTAGCATCAGTGCAGCATGTACATGTAAGGGATACAGCGTAATTAGTACACTGATATGTATTCGGCATGGCGTGTAGTTGAATTTTATTCAGTATTATTTGTTTGCGTAATTTTCTAAGTTGCAGTTGTAACACTTCCGAGTGCTTCGTCAACTGTTTCAGTTTATCAGTTAATAAGCATATTCTGCCTTTAAGTTGGTAGACTGGTCTTCAGTAGCTAAACAACAATATTTCTAAAAGCATCCACATCATTAAGTTGGTTACAAGTAAATGCTCTTTAAAAAGCCAAATTATAAGTCTTATATACAAAAGGATGAGACTATTTTAAATAAATATTGTTTTCTTTACTGCGTTCAATTTATCCATCCGACACACAACACACATATATATAATTGAATTGGATTTTATAGTCGCACCAACAGCTAAGGTGACTTTCCAGCTTCCACTGGTGGAGAAGACCCCAGGCGCCTCTCCGACAATTTTCGTGCAAGGACGGGTACCTGAGTAGAACCACCGATGTCCTGCAAGCCAGCTGGATAGCTTCCTCACATAAAGATTCCTAGGCCCCGGAGGGATCGAACCTACAGTGGTGAGGGGCAAGTGATTTCAAGTCAGAGACGGACAGACGTTAACCATTTACCACAGAGCCATTCCCAGAGTATACATGGCAATCAGGGAATATAAGAATCTTTCATGGGTAACCGGTGAAGAGAGGAAATTCTTGCATACCGGACAAGGAAATCCGTCATTTTACCGGGGCTAGATATTTCCATCTCACCCTAGGGTCGAGATAAAATTCATAAAAAACATCCGGTATGCCGGAAAACATGCAAAACGTTAGAAGCTGGTGGCGTCAATGCTCAACATGTCTCTGTTATGCAAGAAAAAGAATCTATCATGGGTATTCGGTTCAGATAGGGAATTCCAACCCTCGGTATATACATGTATACCTCGGGTTGGAATTCTCTATCATCACCGGATACCCATGAAAGATTCTTATATTCCAACCCCAGGTATAAGTGTTTTTATCGGATCCGAGGTTCTGCCAAGGGTTGGAATTCCCTATCTGAACCGAATACCCATGATAGATTCTTTTTTTTGCATATCAGAGACATGTTGTGCGTTGCCGCCAGCTACTAAAGTTTTGCATGTTTTTCTGCATACCGGATGTTGGCGCGCGTGAATTTTATCTCGACCCTAGGGTGAGATGGAAATATCTAACCCCGGTAAAATGGCCGATATCCTTGTCCGGTATGCAAGAATACTGAATACCGATACTGCCAAACAGATTTGGTACACATGACCACACAGTTAAGGTAGTTGGTTTCTGTATTTTATTTAAAAAATGTTCTCAAAAGTAAAATCTTTGATGACAGTGATACATAATTTTATATACTTACGTCTGCATAGCTACTATCGAATATATACAGTGGGCTGTCATCGGTGGTGTGCTCCATGTACTCAGTGAAGTATTTCATCTTCAGCTTCACCGAGTAGCCCTCGTCGTCCTCCCCACATTTGAATTTCTGGTTTCTGTACTTTTTGGCAAGACGCTGCAATACAATAATAAATATTAGATGAGGCTATTGTCACACAATTGTACCAAAGTTTGTTGATTTACCTATATTGATAGTTATACATGGGAAAGGTTTTTTTCCTTATTAAAGTGTAAAATGGCCTAATTTCTGCGCTTGGGGCCGATAAACGGACACTTCAAACATAAAAAAAGTTTTTTCACAATTGAGAGCATAAAATTCACAACGGAAGGTGACTATAACTGAGAAAAGGCAGATCCTTTCTAAAAGTCAGCATGAGTGCTTTTCCATCTTCCAAGCGTTTTGTGTAAGTTTTACTAATAATGCTGGAGCGACTTCCATTTGTTCATTACCACATATTTTCGTACCTGCTTTTTAACTGGAGTTCGAGTACAAATAGGATACCGACTACAAAAGTGTAACAAATCAAGCATTCAGATTCGCAGTTCAATGTCTCATGATTTACATGATAAATCTGCTATTTTAAGGAAAAAAACTTAAATTTTTCACAATCTGTCCGGTAAAAGACCCATTCATAAAATGGAGAATAAATTGTTTCAATACAATTGAATTACCTCAGGGGTCCACTTGTGTTCAGCCTGCCAGTCATCCTGAGTGTGTGTCAGGACAACGGGCTTGTACGGGCGCTCATATTTCTCCTTGAACTCCTCCAGAGACAGGCTCCGGGCGTCCAACCTCTCCACCGTGTCATGAACACTGGACTGCGACAAATCTATAGTCTCATAATAATTCTGTTTGTACCAACCATTTTTTTCTGAACACAGTTCTGAAAATAATGAAACAACAATATAATAATGACAGCTGAGAGCAACTTTTCGATAGCTTACAGATATACAAGGAAAACACAATGCAGTTATTGAAATGAACATTATCATCATGCTTCTACATTATGTATATATTATACTTGCAACATAATAGCAACCTGCCTTATAAGTGGCACCCTGACCATACTGCATGTGCTTGTGTCCACTGCCATGAGCTTATTTAAAATTATGAGCTAGGTCAGTTTGCAGCTTAAGGTATTATGAAAAGGGGCGTTATGCCGAAAAGAGTCAGAGTTATTGGACATGAGTGCAGCATTCGATCGGGCATGATGAAAATGTTCAAGAAGTTTCATGAACATAGGTCAAATAGTTTTCATCTTATGGCCATGGTCTGGTTGAAGGTTAGAGTGCGTTGGACAGATGACGCCAGTCGACGAACAAAGTGATCCCCAATTGTCTGTCATGCTACGCAGGCGACACAATAAATTTCCGATCCTTTTTAAATTTTCATCTTCTTTACTCCAAACTTAATTTTAAGTATTCTTAAGCATATCATTATTTTTAGTATTATTTAATTCATGCGCAACCAAGCCGACAAATATTTGTGAAGGAAATTTAAATGTCATAACTTTCATATCACATCATCAAAATAATTTGGCCAATCAGTGATCAATAAAATAAAACACATTCACATTCTGGTAGGGGGTAGACTCGGTGTTTACCGTTGATGCTCAACTGACTTTAGTCCTTTATAAAACTAAGGTGTAATGACAAGTATTTTAAAAACTCTTTTTGTTTTGTGTATCTTCTTTTGGTGTTGTCTGATTTTAAAACAAATATGGATACATTTAATTTAAACCATGGTCTTATATTTTGATTTTTCATATAGAGTAGCAAAGCAAATGAGAAAATATTGGGAAACCGATAAGTAGGTCTAAATAGCAACATGCCTTCCTGGAAAAGAAAGGAAAAACGACATGCCTTCATCAGAGCAACATGTCTTAAGTCATTCTTAATGTTCATGAATAACAGATTTAAAAAGAAGAAAAATAGAATTTCTATGGTGATTCTTGTTCCTTTTGCACCAAAATCATCAAAGTATGTTATTTTGCCATTAATAGGCAATTTTTTTTCACGCCAGTTTGTTAAATGTAATGTCAGAACAACATGCCTTCACAATTTTCTGAGGGAAACCCTGAAATAGTATCATCAAAATAGTCCATTGAGGCAAAAAAAGTAAGTTTATGAACCACCCCACATACCAAAAAAATAATGTTGCCAAATGACAAATATTGTTCTACGTGCACCCTTGCAATAAAGTCATACAAATGTTTATTTTTTACAAAGTATTGTGTTAAATGAATGTTTCCTTTTAATTATTTGGTACTATTTCCACAATATGGTGTTAAACCTTTTTTGCTATGAGATCAAACGAGTACTCGCGTTACATGACTTATCATGACAATGTCAAGGTCAGATTTCAACAATTCTATTTTTTCACCTTAGGCCACATTTTTTTCTCTTCTTGGTTTACAGATTTTTTCTTATTTTTTTACGCTCGGTCGGAAGGGGGAAAAAAATATCAGCCAAACAATTTTTTTTGGTTTACAGATTTTTACCCTCGGTCGGAGGAAAAAAAAAATTATATCTCTTTCTAATTACAAATTTCAAACATGGTGACCATGTTTCTCATATAAAACCGTAAGTTTATACAACACAAAGACAGAAGACAACACAACATGTATTTAAATCGTTGAATATTCTTTTAATATTCCCAATGATGAAATTTCTGTATTCACGCCGGATGTGTTTAAATCAAGTTACCTTGGTGAACAAGGGAGACTACTCTATGTTCCTCATACAAGGATATGGCGGATAGTGATCGCGCGTTTGCGTTCGAAATTTCGATGTTTTGATAGATATATGCTGTTGTTTGACGTGGTATTATTGTATACTAGAAAATTGTTTCACCAATTCAAAAAAAAAAAAATTCTTCATCTACCGTTGAAATGCGGCCGGTGGTGAAAAAAACACAGAATGATGTTTAATTATTTTTTTTCAATCTCTCGAAAATTATGGTAGGCGGATCCGTAAACCAAGAAAAAAAATGTCGCCTTAGTGCTAGCGATAATTTCAACCACTGTGTGTATGAATATTTTAAAGTGTTATTTCAATAATTCATGAAAATTATTAGTCAGAACAATTGTCTAAGACTGGGAAAAGACGAGCTTGTTTGTAGTACCATGCATGCGCATGACCGCCACATGACAAGCAGCGGACGAAATATATTTTACTCGTGACTCGTCCTTATAGGATGTTTACTCGTCCTGCTCTGATTGTAAACGTTTGTAAGCCAAAGTAGTCAGATACCATCATTTAACACTATTATATAAATAAAACAAAGGGAAACATCATAATGTGTTGTTTTCTTTATAATTATGAATCTTATAGTATTATAGATGACTGTATTCATATTATGATGTTCACTTGTCTGATCATGGCCATTAACAGTTACTTTGGCTTACACCCTGTTGATCTCGTCTGAATCACTAGCTGAGGTAGAGTCGGACAGTCGCCTCCTTGGACCATATTTGCCCGCGAAGCCTGTGCACACTTATCCTTTTGTATCCCTTTCCCAGAATTTAGCCATTTTACAATACTTTCTGTTGGATTATAAGGCCAAATAAAATTACATGCTAAAAAAAATAGGGTAGGTAGGTAGGGAAAATATTCTTTTTTCTAAAAATATTCTATTTTCTAAAAATATTCTATTTCCTAAAAATATTTTATTTTATATTTTGTCTTTTTTTTTTTTACACTATACTTCTAAACAAAATAAATAAATAAACTTAACTATATATTTGTTGATATCATCAGAAACAGAACCGATAGAAAATATAATTAAAAAAAAAAGAAAACATAAAATGCAAAATCTAAAAAAAAAATGTTTGAAGGGTCATAAAATGTTTTGGGTCGGCCCCTAAAAACAAGGTCGGTCGGGAAACCAGAACCACACCTATTATTTTCCTAATTTTGCAAAGCTGGCCCATCTTTCTTTATTAGAAGATTTTTCCCGTGGAAATGTTGATGAATTGTATAACATCAAATACCATAACATTCGCTCTCCGTGAAATTAGAATGGGAGTCGCATTTTAGAATGCCCGAAAATGGAAATGCATCCATTTCCCAACATCCGGTTGAATTAAATTGCACTTTATTGCTGAAAAAACAGAATAGCAACTATTTTCTGCATTTGATCACTAAATGGACTATGTAAGAACTATTTTCTTTGTTGTTTTTTTCTACTGAGGCCAAATAAAATTATACCTGTGTTTACTGTAACATTGCTGAAAAAAATTGGGTAGGTAGGTAGGCATTTTATTTTATTTTATTATTTTATTTTTTGGCGAAGTTAATTTAAGGTGCCAATGAGCTTTGATGAATGGGAAAATGTGGTATTTTAAAAACTACAATAGATAACAATATGGAATTGTGTATGTGTTATTGTTTCCCAAAAGGCATGGCAACAACTGGCTCTTTTCCCAATCACTTGCAATTATTGCAAAGGGGTAAAACAGTTTAATTTATTTTTCGCAAGTCCGGAAGAGGGTCAGTTCCAAAACAGCAGGACAATGAGCACATGAGCCGGCCGTGATAGCGTGAACATAAAAAAAAGGAGTAGGGGGTGTTTTCAGCGGGTCGGTCGGGTTACAGTAAACTCAGGTATAATTTTATTTGGCCTGAAATGTTACTCGTCCTCTCGGACGACTGATTCATACATAAGGGCACGAAATTTCCGGTATTTGATGTTATACAAATAACACTTTCACGGGGGAAATCTTTAAGGGCACTAGCCAGCTTTTTGGGGACTGTGACCAGGGCCTTCAGGAAGGGGAATTGCAAAAAGTATGCTGTTTTCCTGTATTGGAGTTTAACAATAAACATTTTCTATTACAAAATGTTTGTGGGTTTTTTAAGAGGAAATTTTTCACAGGAAAAAAGGAAAATATATACCATGCCAGAGTAACTGTAATGGCCTATAGAATATGAATAGTCATCTATAATACTGGTCTAAGTTTCATAATTTTCATTGATTTATATAAAGAATAAAACAACACATTATGATGTTTTCCTTTGTTTTATTTATATATAATACTGGTAAATGATGGTATCTGACTACTTTGACGTATGAACTTTTACAATCAGAACAGGACGAGTAAACATTCTATAAGGACGAGTAACATGTCGACTAGTATACAGTAAAATATATTTCATCCCCTGTACATGTAGGTTTCACTCGTCCGGATTCGAATTTCACCCGTCAAAACAAGCGGAATGTTCGTGCCCTGACAAGAGTTGTTTCTGAATTTGTGCAGGTGTTGAAAAATGCGCAAATAAACCATGAGTATGCAGGGCCTCACCCAGGAATTTTGAAAGGGATAGTGGCATTTAACGCGTGAGGTCCCTCCCACCTGTCGATTTTTTTTCATGTTTTGAAGTAAAATACGGGTTTTGGCATACACCTGACACATTTAAAACATGTTTTAAATAAATCTACCAGTCTGCCATAGATAGTACATGTAGATTTTTTTACTGTTTTTTTGTTTCGTTTTTTTCTGGAAAAAGATGATAACACTCAACTTTATACATTGTTTCCTTTGCTGTTCTAGATTTTATTTATCTTGTAAACACTTCATTATAGATGTGGTGAAGTTAAGCAGGAGTAATTATATTATTTTTAAGTGAATAACATTTTAAAAAAACACTTGAAAACGCAGTGTCGTGTTTTTTAAGCATCCGAAATAAGGACTATCTGGATTTACATCAACTTTTTACGCTGCCATTGTCTTACACAAACTTAACGTCTAAGTCATGTTAACTACATCAAGCCATTAGCGAGTTTTTGAAAAAAAAGAAAGTAGGAAACGGTTACAACGGTTATAAGTTTATTTAAGTGTTATAAAATTGCTGTCTTTATTCATTATAAATTAATCATAATTAATCGTTTTAGTTGAAACACGGAAGCAAATTCAAAACCGGAAGTAACCGAAATTTATAATCTGCAACCCCGAGATTCTTATAATTTTATGTGATTATCGAATAATTTGTGTTTGTGAGATTATTTTCTCATCATTATCTATTTAAAACGCGATAAAATGGACGGAGGCACGTTAATTCAACGCTACAATAAAATATAACATAAGTAAATTGTTTTCACATTTGATGACACAATACGTTTACAGTTCATGTACGCATGGTTGAATTCTTGAATTAGACCCTTATCGCGGAGGTAATTAACACCAATCAGGAGCTAAGGACGTATGCTTGTCAGGAGTTTATGCCTCAAGGCGTTATTTGATCAGATATGTCCTTAATTAACACTGGGAAATGAATGTTTTGACCCACTTTTAAGGAATCGCGGCACGGTTTTAAAGGGTCGCGGTCAAATTAAGGATCGCGACATGTCTGTTTCAAAAGTTAAGGGATCGCGGCGCCGCTACGCCATAAATGGCTGGGGAAGGCCCTGGTATGTACTTTTTGTGAGATTAAATTTTAAGCAAACTGAAGACTAATTATTGAAGTATTTTATTAGTACACAGAGCGTAATCATCCAATCCAACTGAACTTCCGAAAATCGCACCTCGCTTTCATTTGTTTTTCATCCACCAATAAATAATAAGATACCTAAAATCAGGGGTTCCACTAATTTTCAAATCAAGGAAGTTCAAACTTCCTTCATGTCAATTTTGGAAGTTCAAGGGAAAATTTAAGGAAGTTCACACTTAACGCGACATCACCGTTCGAATTAGTGTTTGTGTTAATACAATTTAAATAACTATGCATAGTTCATGTTCTTTAAATGTGTTTTTAAAACATTTAAAGTACATAATTTATGGATATTTTTAAATTTATTAAATTATTTATTAAATTATTCATTAAATTAAATTATATTAAATAGCTTCATGTTTGTATTAAGTTAAGTTTATTGAATTTATCATCATTCAGTGTCTGACCAAAAGTTGTTCAAAGTCCAAGTCTATTAGTATTATCGGAGTCCAATTTTCTGCGACACAACGGGACGCGTTTATTAAAGTACTTTAAAGAAAATATACTCATGGTCTATTAGTATGTGTGGCTATGTGCCGGGAAGGACTTATTGAAGAATAATGGACCAAAAAATCAAATGTTCTACCTGTTTATTCTCATTTTTCTTTACTTTGTTGACATAAAAAGTTAGAAAATATTTGGGCCTCCAATGTTCATTTTGGGCCAGTGACTTGCCCAAAAAAATGTTTTCGGGCCAGCCTTTGGCTGGCCCTCATTTCAGGCACTGCATCATCATGATTCATAAATCATCATCATCATCATCATCCACAACAAAAATCATGGCACTTTGAAGTGTTGTGTGTGTTAATACAATTTAAATAACTATGCATAGTTCATGTTCTTTAAATGTGTTTTTAAAACATTTAAAGTACATAATTTATGGATATCTATTAAACTGTATTAGTTTAAATAGCTTCATGTTTGCATTAAGTTTCATTGAATGCATCATCATCATCTGTCTGACTGTCATCATCATCATAATTATCAACACTTTTCATTGTTTGAAGAACATTGTAGAAAATGAAAACAAAACTGTAGCATATTAAGTTTTATTAAATATTTTTTTCTTATGTTGTTTTTATTATGAGTTGCTTATATAACTATCAATAAACATATATACACAGATGCTGATGTTCTATTATGCTTTAAAATTGCTTCTCGCCGTATACAAACAATCGAATAAATCGGCAGCTAAGATTTTATTCAAAACAATTACTCGATCGGCAAACTGTTGCATCTTCATAATCAGCTAATGTCTCGTAATCCGTTTGCCAATAAACAAACAAACGCATATAAATAACCTACCTTTCATAATTAGTCAATCAGTCACAATGTCAAAGTAAAAATTCGCGCTGATATTCAAACAGTCGCAAACAATCATTATAAATCTGCAGCGTAATATTTTATTTAAAACAATTACACGTTCGGTTAAGTTATCTGTAATAAACAAATAGGTGCATAAAACGAACCTGCCTTTCATAATTAGTCAATCGGTCACTAACGTCAACGTAAAAATTTGCGCTGTTCAAATGCAAACAATCGCAAACATTCATTATAAATGGGCGGCGTATTCCGTAATATTTTATTTAAAATAATTAGGTGCATAAAACGAACCTGCCATTCATAATTATTCAATCAGTCATCAATTAAACGTAATCCACTTTAATCCCATTAATTAATTGCCACACTTCTTTGAACCCAGAAGCGATGTTTGTTTACATAATACTTGACACAATACACAATTCAATTTACACACGTGGCTAACCCCATAATAAAACTGGATCCAACCAGTTTCACCTGTCGAACGCTGTCACAGTAACACAGTGGGTGTTAATTTAATCGCTTTACAACTTGGCTGTGCAGCGTTTGGATGCAATTGGACCCGATGGGCGGAGCTATATCGGTGATTTAACCAATTTGACACCGACAGCTGTACGCCCGCGGTAAAGAAAGTCGGCGTACAGTGATGTTTTTGGAAGTTCAGTGTACGTCTTTGATCTCAATTTTCGGCCGTATGGCCATTAACGGAAGCCCTGTAAAATTAAATAAATATTGCTTACGCAGCGCCATCTATCGGGTTTTGCATTGCTATGAGGGACTGAAGATAAAGTCTGAGTAAACCCATTTATTTTCACCTACGGAATATCGCATTATCTGAGCTCAGGAATGTTAGACCGAATGTTACAGGTATCGCAATAGCCTATATCAGCTCAGAAATATACAGGATATGAATACAGAAACAGAGATTAAGACGAATCATTTTAATCGCCACTGAATACGGTAAAATGACAGCCTTTTGGCAGCAATGCTCTTACAACGGTTTAATATCTCCAAAATGAGCTGGTAACTTTTAAAATTGCTCAACTACTGTACCCCACCCACACATGTATTATGGCAACAGAAGTAGGAAGGATATAGCGGTTTTTACCTGGTCTTGCCTTCGTTTTTGCTTCACGTATCCTCTTCCTAGTTCTGTGTTCCATGCATACAACAATAAAATATACAATTTAATTTTGCTTTGTTAACGCAATTTAATAAATTCAGTGGTCGTCGGCACTCGTGTTTCTTTTATTTTGGATAGTGGTTGACGGACTGGTTCTGTGACAAAATGCACGTACGCCAGTCTGTTTCGGACTGGGTGGCACAAAATACCCAAATCTACCCAAAAGTAGAAAAAATCTACCCAAATTCATACGCAATCTTCCAAATTTAGGTTCAAATGCTAGACAATATACCAATGCAAATAAATACATCAATACAGAACAAAATCTACTATACAAATCGAAATAAGTTTAAAAGTCGAATAGGAAATGCAGCTTTCACAGAACACAGTAAACCCAAAAACACGAAAAAAGACAAACATGAATGGCAATGTCAATAAAGGCATATGACGTCACAAAAATAATAGTAGTCGCATAATGGCGTCAATAAATAATTCTTATTTCTTTTTGTAAAAAAGGGCATTTTCACTAATTTAAAGTGCTATTTTTGGTTTATATCACATTGTTGATATATTTGTTACATTTTTCAAGCACTGTCATGTTAAAATTGTGAGTTTTGAATTTATTTTGCTTATATGGAAATGAGTGTATGAATACTGGTCTCTGGAATGTGAGATATGTTTATTTTGGCACCATATAAAGTGTGAGGATGTCGGTGAAGATACTTACAAGTGGTTGGAAAAGACTAGTAATGCTGGTGGTATCCACTGGTACTGCAAAAAGTGCAACAATAGTGTGGCAAAGTTGATATCGTCAATTGCTTGTTTAGAGCGTAGACAAAATGAGACAGATGAGAAATTAGAACAACTAGAATCGAAAGTCGTCGATATTGGGAAGTTGGTTGCTAACAATGCGGAAGTGCTAGGCACAATGGGTGGCGGCCTCGAGTGTATCACCGACAAGATTGACGAAGCACAGAAGGAAATATACGATAGGGATAGGAGAAAGTGCAATATAGTAATTTTTGGGGTAGAGGAATCGTTGAGCAGCGAGGGCCAAGCTAGGAAGGAAGTCGATACAGATTTTATACATAGATTGACTAGGATGCTGGACACTGACCCTGAGAAAGTGAAGCAGGTTGTGAGGCTAGGGAAGCGTGAAGAGCCTAAAACGGGCACGTCTGAATCTGTATCGCACCCGAGACCAGTCCGAGTGACGATGGATGATGTACTAAGCAAACAGGGCCTTATGAAAAATTTAAACAAACTAAGAGGGGCCGAGGATGAGTTTAGCAAAATAAGTGTCTCTAACGACATGACGCAAAATGAGAGACTACACAACAAAGAAAAGCTAAAGGAAGCTAAGGATCGGAACGAAAACAATTTGGAAAAAAACTACAAATTTGTGGTGAAGGGTCCCTCGTGGGACAAAAAAGTAGTAAAAGTGCGAATAGATCCAAATTAAGAGTACGGGCCCGCGAGAATGTAAATATTGTAAATAATAAGGTCAAAGCATCAAAATCTGTAGATAAACGTGGACATAATGTTAAGTCAGTGCATGAACTAAAGTGTATTTACACTAATGCGGACAGTCTTATGAATAAATTTGGTGAGTTGGAGTTACGCTACTTGAGTAACAACACTGATGGTGAGAAACCACATGTGATAACAATAACAGAGGTACTCCCAAAAAACTCTAGGTATGAGGTGCAGAAATCTGAACTGAGTATTCAGGGCTATGATATGTTCCCGGAAAAATTTCCAGGGGATGGGGGAAGAGGCATTATTATCTATGTGAAACAAGAACTTGAGGCCACAGAGGTCAGCATGGACGAGAGATTTAAGGAGTCTGTATGGGTGAAAATAAATCTAGAAGATACACATAAGCTTCTTATTGGAGGTGTCTATAAGAGCCCATCATCCTCGGAGGGAAATCATGAGCAACTGAATTGCCTAATGAGGGAAGTAAGTAAGATGGAGAAGATATATGACCAGATCTTAATCACTGGGGACTTTAACTTTCCAGGTATAGACTGGAGAACATTTAGTGCACGTGATACCGTGAGCAAGGAATTCATAGAATGTGTGAGAGATTGTTTTTTTGACCAAATGATTGATCAACCAACAAGAATACGGGTGAATCAAGAACCATCAGTGCTCGACTTAATTCTAGTCAATGATAGTAACAGAGTCACGAAGGTTAACTATGATGATCCTTTGGGATCCAGTGATCATTGTGTGATCAACTTTAATTATGTATGCCATACAACTATAGATACTTGCCAAAGTGAGAAGTTCAGGTACTTCAAAGGAGACTATGATAAATTGAGAAATAACCTTGACATTGATTGGGAAACCAGCCTAGCCGCCAATGATATAGAGACTATGGAACATGATTTTTCTGATAGACTTTTATTGGCTATGGACGTGTGTATACCTAAAGGAATACCGAATCATAAGAAAGGCAAAACACCACTCTCAAGTGAGGTGGTGAAGTGTATTAAGCGGAAGCATAGACTATGGACAAGATATATGGAAACTAGAGATAGCACAAAATATAGAGAATATTGTAAAGCCCGTAATCGGGTGAAAGCTATTGTTAAGAAAGAGAGAAAAAAGCGTGAGCAAGAGCTGGCTGTGAACTGTAAAAATAACTGTAAACCTTTCTGGAGATATGTGAACTCCAAACGCAAGACTGTATCTGGAGTTAGTGAACTTCACACAAAGGTGGAGGGGAAGAAGGTTGTTGCAGAGTCCGACAGTGACAAAGCTAAAATCCTGGCAGAATTTTTTAGTAGTGTATTTACTAATGAACCAGAAGGAGACTATGTCCATCTGGACAGTATGTGTGATTACAGATCTGACGATTCACCATTCACCAAGCAGGAAGTGAACAAGTTGCTCACAAGTCTTGACACATCCAAATCACCAGGCCCGGATCGATTTCATCCAAAAGTATTATTTGAGCTGGCAAATATTATCGACAAACCATTGAGTAATATTTTCAATAGCAGCTTCCGTACGGGGCTGGTGCCGGCAAGCTGGAAAATTGGACAAGTAATAGCATTGTTTAAAAAGGGGAAAAAGACTGACCCAGCCAATTATAGGCCTGTAAGCCTGACTAGTGTGATATGTAAGACAATGGAAAAACTAGTGAGGAAAAGGATTGTCGATCACATGCAAAAGCATAAATTATTTAGTAACAAGCAATTCGGCTTTATAGGCGGTAGATCAACGACATTGCAGCTACTCCATGTTTTAGATCACTGGACAAGGATACTAGATGGTGGTGGTGTAATAAACGCTATATATATGGATTTTATGAAAGCTTTTGATAAAGTTCCACACAGAAGGCTACTGTCTAAACTACAATCACATGGTATAAGTGATCAGATGTGTAGGTGGGTCGAGAACTTTCTGAGCAACCGAAAACAAAGAGTGCATCTGAATGGAAAATACTCGTCATGGATGGATGTCACCAGTGGGATTCCTCAGGGTTCGGTATTGGGACCAATTTTATTTGTAGTTTTTATAAATGACCTTCCAGGCTGTGTTCAGTCGAGCGTTTTTCTATTTGCTGATGACACAAAGTTATATCGTGAGATAAAGGACAGGAGGGACAGCATTGCTATTCAGCATGATCTGGACAGTTTGTTCGCGTGGAGTGAAAGGTGGTGCCTGAGATTTCACCCAGATAAGTGTAAGGTCCTACCAATATATAACAAAAGAAAGACCTGCGAGGACCCTGTATACACCATGGGCACTTACGATGGTGGTGTGAAACAACTAGAAGTCGTGGAAGTTGAAAAGGATATAGGAGTGAATATTGATAGCCATCTTGCATTTGATGATCATATACAGATCCAAGTGAACAAGGCGAACAAGATAGTAGGCATTATTCGGAGAACATTTACCCATTTAGACTATAAAACTTTTTGCCTGCTGTTTAAAGCACTAGTCAGACCACATCTTGAGTATGCTGCTTGTGTGTGGAGCCCTATGTCTATGCAGAGCATAGAGACGCTAGAAAACGTTCAGAGAAGAGCCACTAAAATGCTACCATTTCTACAATATAAATCGTACACTGAGCGTCTAAATATATTGAATCTGCCCACCTTGAAATATCGACGACTGAGAGGTGACATGATAGAAACATACAAGATTCTAACAGATGTGTATGATCACAACGTCACAGGAGGACTGTTTGAGAAACATCTAAGCACTACCAGAGGGCATTCGCTCAAAATCAAAAAGGCAGGGTGTCGGTTGGACGTGAGGAAGAACTGTTTTACAATGAGAGTTGTGGACATCTGGAATAGTCTCCCAGAAACTGTGATAGAGGCCAAGTCTGTTAAATTATTTGAGAATAGACTAGATAGGCTTTGGAGGGATCATCCGATGAAAGCGGATTACACTGTACAGTACAGCGATATACAGAGAGCCGGAGCGCTCACCAGCACAGACATGAATAGAGAGGAGCAGCAGCTCCTGCGTTCATAAGCAACGTAGGTAAACGTAGGTAAACAATATTATGGCATCTCGGTGTTTATGTTTTTAAAGGGAGCATTCATTCATGAGACAAGTTCTTTCTTAGAAGATACACGAACCTCATTTTTCTGTGGATTTTTTGGCAGCATATGTGTCATTTGTGATGAGAATGTAAGTTATTCATTTTTAGCATGGTAAACTTGTTCACCAAGCTTTAGTAACCATTTTTTTCACGAACCTAACTACAGCCTCACTGATAAATCGACGCATTGCCTGAAAAAGAAGACCCATATTTTAACAGGTGTTTCTTCTTTTCTAGTGCGGATACAAACAAGGTAATGTCATTTAGAAATTTCAAATAATTTCTTCGATACATTGTTTAAGTTATATATTGTTTATATAGCTATTTCATCTATTGTTCCATCGTTTTGCTGTGCGGTCTATAAATAGATCAATCATCATCATCATCACGCGATCATCACGTGATCTTGCATAAAATGTGCAACATTATATTCATACGGTGTCAGACCAGTCAGGAAGTACTTTCCGGGTGCTGAAATAGTTCCTTGAAAGAATCCAAAGTTTCTAGTTTGCATGTGTTTTTCCCAAGATTAGTTTCTATGTCATTGTTAAATCTAACCTGAGGTTAAACAGGGAGTACGTTATAACGTACTCCCTGAGTTAAAGTAGTATGTCTGTTGTCATGAGAATAGTAAGTATTTTATTGTGTTTGTCAGGATTATTTCTTTGGAGAGTATGAGCACAGAGGTTAGGTAGAGATGTTGTTTTGACAGATGTTTATTTCAAAATACGCATGGTTATGGCAAGCCAATTGTCCAATAATTACGGTCGAAAAACTAGCATTAACGATTGATTAACTAGGTTTTTCGAACGTAAAACCAGGTTTATCGAATACTAACATATTTTCGAGCGAAAACATAGGATAACGGGCGTAAACCATAGTTTACGCTAGTGAACCCATGTTTACGTTCGATAAACTAGGTTTCTCGATTGAACTAAGAAATTCGGTCGTTATCCTAACTTCACGAGCGTGAACCTATGTTTACGAACGTGAACCTATGTTTACGACCGTGAACTTGGGTTTACGACCGTGAACATGGGTTTACGACCGTGAACATATAGGTTCACGCTCGTAAACATAGGATATCGACCGAAAATCATAGATTTGTTCGAGAAACCTAGTTTATCGAACGTAAACCTAGGTTCACGTTCGTAAACTATGGTTCACGCTCGTAAACCCAAGTTCACGGTCGTAAACATAGGTTCACGTTCGTTAACTATGGTTCACGGTCGTAAACCTAGGTTCACGTCCGTAAACTATGGTTCACGATCGTAAACCTAAGTTCACGCTCGTAAACTATAGTTCACGTTCGTAAACTATGGTTCACAGTCGTGATTGTCTATACTCGTAAATCACAGATACCGATCCGAAAGCTTAGTTACAAGTCGATAAACCCGGTTTTGCGAACGTGAACTTATGTTTACGACCGTGAACCTATGTTTGCGAACGTGAACCTATGTTTACGAGCGTGAACCTATGTTTACGAGCGTAAACCATAGTTTACGAGCGTAAACTAGAGCGTAAACTATAGTTCACGGTTGTAAACATAGGTTTACGTCCGTAAACTATGGTTCACGCTTGTAATCATAGGTTCACGTTCGTAAACTATGGTTCACGGTCGTAAACTATGGTTCACGCTCGTAAACATAGGTTCACGGTCGTGAACCCATGTTCACGCCCGAAATTCGTATTTGTTTTGATAATCCTAGTATATCGACCGTAAACCATGGTACCGTACGGTCGATAAACTAGGTTTCTCGATTGAATTTCGGTCGTTATCCTATGTTTACGAGCGTGAACCGGGGTTCACGAGCGTGAACCATAGTTTACGAATGTAAACCTATGTTTACGACCGTGAACTTGCGTTTACGAGCGTAAACCTACGTTTACGAGCGTGAACTATGGTTTACGGACGTTATCCTATGTTTTCGCTCGAAAGTATAGGTTAACATGCTTTTACGTTCGAAAAACCTAGTTTATTGATCGTTAATCCTAGTTTTTCGACCGTAAACCTGGGTTCACGTAATTATTGGACAATTGACTTGCCATAAATGGTGTGAATGGATGGCGCGAAATGTTGAAAAAATGAATCGGTGTTTTATTCCAGATATGGGACCGTTTGCTAGCCAAATGTGTTTAATACACAGAATAAAAGTGTATTTAAGCGAACGAATGTTGTGGAACTTGTGACTGATCTCCAAATATAGCCTATATTGCCAATTTGTGTTCAATGGGCTGATATTCACCGGTCTGACACCATACGCCGTATTGATATCCTAGGATAGTTTATTGAGATTTGTAACCATTTAATTTTATACTTTCTTTCTCTTGCAACAACATCAAACGCATATCTTCCATCTTTCTTGGATTTATATATTTAAGAACTATACCTATATGTTGTGACATGGCCTTTATAGTCTTCATATAATATTTAATAGGTTTGGTCAGTAATGGTATTCCTTCTCCAATTGCGCGCGAAATTTCATCTGATACCCTACTGGTACACATCGCCTGTCTATACCTCGATAACACGGACGGTAACCATTCCCGCGCGTCTCATTACATTCTGAACAATGTAATCGTAAAGATATGTGGTCTTTGATGTTTTATGAATACAGGTGTGACAGAACAGAACGCGTGATTGTGCCAGACTGTACCGAAATTGAATCCCATTAGACGAAATTGCGTAGCTTTGACAGAATGGCGGGGAATTTTGTATCTGAGCCCGTCTCAAATAGCTGAGGTCTTCCTCCACCAATTAAACTGGCTGCCATACATAACCTAATTGATCTGTTGATAAATGGCGTAAAACACCATGCAAAAAAATAAATAAAACCGAAACCAGTTTGATGAATCTGGTTTGGTAAATCCAACCGTTATAATCAAATGCTAAAACTGAAAATAGATTTTAGCAATAATGTAGTTCTGTATAGCATTGATTTATTGATATTATAAATGAATCTGAATGAATAAGAAACAATTATTGATAAAAAAAACAACACAAGATACAAAATCTGTATTAGACCAAAAAAGGGGTGTGGTTCCCCTAGCAGCTCTAAATAAAATAGGGTAGGTGGGTGGGGATTTTATTTTTTTTGTTAAAAAACTTTTGGGTCGGTCGGCCGAGGGGAAACACACCTATTTGTTTGGCCTTATGTCAATAATCTGAGGCCTAAAAAAAGGTTTGCTTCTACTTTTGTGACCCATAGGGATCTGTACAATAAACATTTATATGTGTTTACTCAATGTATTAGCTTTCGGCCAAAGTTCTTCATCAGAATATACATTTACCACTAAACCACTACATTATTGCTCAATCCAATGTATTTAAGGAATACATTTTATTTTTTAACATTCATGGCACTGAATAACATCAGGTCACGTGCAAAGTAAGTGAATCCGGAAGGGATTGTTAACTTTGCTTGCGACCTGATGGTATTCATAGTCCCATGAATATTAAAAAAATAAAATGTATTCCTTATATTTATATTATTATTGTACTCAATCAATACCCATATGTCCCGTTTCTCAACCATTTTCTTCTCTAAATTGATAAAAATGCAGAATAACACCTATATTTATCACGGCAAATGGGACAGCGTAAAAGTTTAGCAGCGCGGCGGATTTGTAACCGGAGGCCTCGGGTTCAATCCTCCGTGGTGCCACTAAACCGGATGGTCCCGTGTATCGGTCAATCCTCCGAGCACGTTAAAGAACCATAGGAATCTATTCGACAATACGAGTAGGGCAGGTTCCCGGATTCCTATGTATCCTTCCCCTCTCTCTGGGGCGACTCTAAATAACCTATACTGTGTTGATGAGCCGTTAAACAACATTCAATTCAATTCAATTCAATTCGCCTTCCTAACCATACTCACGTCACACGTCACTTGTTTTTTCTTGAAACGTCTTAGTTTTAACTGCGCGTGAAGCAATTAAAATGTGATTCATGGTCAAATGGATGTTTCTAGTTTTGTATGTGTTTTACAAGTATTTACATCAGAAATGTAAATATAAATGAATGAAATGATGTCAGCGTCATCATGAACAAAATAATAAATTGAGTAAACACACAGAAATATTTAATAGTCATCAATATTGTGTGAGTGTATTTTTAACGTGGTTTGTTGTTTAACCCTAGTTAACAAGTTAATATAAATTACTTGGTAATAAAAATAAATTGTGAATGCCTGGTATTTATGAATATTTTAACCCTTGGGTAAATTTTAATATTAAAAGCCTTAATATGTCTTGAACTCATTGAATATAAATCTGTCCTTCAAAGCCTGCAGATGGCAAAACAGTATCTGTGACCAGTGTACACAAGAACAGCTTTTGATTAGTAATACAGGATTGTCAGGTTTATTAAGTTTATTTACTATTGAATGTTTTATTTATTTAATGAAATAACAGTTAATGCATGCAACATTCAATACACACCTTGTGCCAAAGTCAAGCCAAGGTTCTGTTTTAGTCATCCAAAGTTAGAGGAAAAAAACAAATTAATAAAAAAAAAAATCCCTACCCTACCTAATTTTTTTGAAGATGTTACCCGAAACAAACACTTTTTTAGGCCTGATCTGTTGTCATTCGTAGCATCATTGGCCGAAGTGTTCCGAATGATCTGTTTTGAATCTGCACGAATCCATCCCGAGAGCAGGATTCGCGGTTTCTCAAATCTTGTTCAGGATTTATCAAAACTGTTGTAAACAAACAGTATGGATTTTGAAGCCAGTTCCGATTTCATTGTAATCAAACACGACCTTATTCTAAGACGCAATTTCGTCATAGTTCACCATGCTCTCAGTACATTCGGTACTTTGATTAATTTGTGTCGAGATATGAATGACAACATGGCATTTAAATTTTAATTCACACACAACTCAATGCAACAATCAATGTGCGTGTTACACCTATAAGGCGGGATCTGTGAATTGTCATTTTCTCTCAGATTCTTACTTAACTGGCATTTTTCATTTTGGAATGATTATTTATCTTCAAAAAAGCACTTTACACTCTTTTAAAACCGGTTTTGATTTTTGTTGTTGCTATTTTTCGCCGCGGAAAGCCGTAATTTGGAGTTTCAGTTTGTTTAAGTCTTTAAATGATGGCCTGGAGAAACATTTTCCACTAAAACTAGGCTTGTTTGGTATCAACATGTAGATATGTCTATTTGTCATCATAATTTAGCACTACTATTTTTAAAATCCTGCTTTAATAGGTATGACACCACAAAATCCTACCCCTTACACACTAAAATTGGGTTTACTGAGATAATGTCAGAGAGAACTGTAGGCAAAGTATGCTGCCCAATCATAAAAACTGGCTTTTAAGCACAAAGCTAGCACCAGACTTGCATTTAGGAGTATTTGGGATGCCTATATATTCATGTAGTGTTACCAAATTAAGGTATGAAGCCACCAAAAGTGAAAAATTGCCTTGAAAATTGGATTCTGGCATGAAAATCAGCACATTTTGCATTCAAAGAGCAGTTTTGGTAGCTAAACCTCTTGATTTATTCATGTTTATTGACTATATGAAGCATTTAATCCATTATATCAAGTATAAGTATGCCCTATGTCATTTTATAAAACAGTTAAGGTAGGTTAAAACTGAAAAAAGTATGCTGTTTTTTGTCGCTGTCGACCGCTCTGTTCCTTTGTTGAAACGTGTATATCTTGATCGATTCTTAGTCAATTCGTGAAAACTTTTCTTTCTTTAATGCGTTATAGGCTAGGCTTTGTCAGAATAGCTGCTTTGAAAATTCACTCATAGTTAAGTATTCTTATAGGAAGTGTCGGCCTTGGGTAGTCGCATAATGGCGTCAATAAATAATTCTCATTTCTTTCTGTAAAAAAAGGCATTTTCACTAATTTAAAGTGCTATTACACTGTTGATCTATTTGTTACATTTTTCAAGCATTGTCGTGTTAAAACTGTGAGTTTTTAATTTATTTTGCTTATATGGAAATGAGTGTATGAATACAATATTATGGCATCTCGGTGTTTATGTTTTTAAAGGGAGCATTCATTCATGAGACAAGTTCTTTCTTAAAAGATACATGGCCCCAATTTTTCTGAGGATTTTTTGGCAGCATATGTGTCATTTGTGAAGAGAATGTAAGTTATTCATTTTTAATTTGGGTCTAATCAAACACGACCTTATTCTAAGACGCAATTTCGTCATAGTTCACCATGCTCTCAGTACATTCGGTACTTTGATTAAATTGGGTCTAGATATGAATGACAACATGGCATTTAAATTTTATTTCACACACAACTCAATGCAACAATCAATGGGCGTGTTACACTTGGAGGTCACGTCAGATTGACCTTACGATTAGCCAATCAGATTTCAGCCTACAAAATTACTCGGTATAGACTGCTTCACTGCGCATGTGGCGGTTCAGTCAAACGCTGTGGAGCAGTCTACGCTCGGTATTCTATCTATCTTCCTTTAATTCCAAACCCTTGCTGGGGACCTAGGAATGGCGGAAGTATTGAAAGAGACGATGTCCGTAACTTTTACTTATAAAATACCAAATAATTGCGTTGACAAACATACGTTGACAAACATAACACACCAACCATTATCGAATATTTACTGAAAAAAACAAAAGAAAACAAAATTGCTTGACGGAATTCAATAGCGGTACAAAAAAATATGTAGCTCTACCGATTCGTGGGGTTGAACCCACACTAAAATTACACTCGCAATAGTCCATGTCCGCACAGACCTAAGAACAAATAGATTGGACACTACGAAAATTATCTAAATTTCACTTGGCACAGTGAGAAAATTTCACAAATTATTTCCCAAATTTAAACAAACATATCATGAAGAGTTTTATAGATACAAGTTTCTTTCATGCCAAATCCCATCGCAAATTTAATTTTCTTTCCAATGGTGGTATTTTACTTTCTCTTACATTTAGAGCAAAAAAGAGTTTGACGAAAACTTTAACTATGTCAAAACCTTGATTTTTATGAGAAAAGCGACATTTTTAACTTTAAACATCTTTTTATACACTTTTTTATTTTCAAAATAAACATAAATTATTATAATCCCATTCTGCTATTCAATATGAATTTATTAATACGTCTGTGATGTCCGCTACCGACTGAGCTAAGCGGACCAGACGTACACACTATTTAGAAAAGCTAATGTCGCAATATTTTTCAGATACTGTTTCGAATGTTGATTTTCTTCGTATTCTTGATGTAAAACATGCCATTTAGTGCATTTCTTTGAATTTATCGTTCAGTCCACAGCAACAACACACGAAGACTATATTTTTTTCGGATATAGATCTATGTGTTTTATTCGTTCAGCTCGGTGCAGGATAGGGCATACACGTTATACTCATTTATATTTATTACAAGGTGAGCAATTACCAGAATGTATACCCTGCTTTGCACCGTTAACGGCCAAACACATCTTGTTGGAATGTGTAGACTTTGATCCTATGCGTCAAAGGTACTACAATGTTAATACTATGAAAGAGTTATTCAATTCAATTCAAAAATGTTTATTCCAAGATTTACATATGTAAACAGCAATGGATATATAGAAATACATCATATTTAACAATCATTATGGCGAGTAAGCGACAGAACAGATAAAGAGATAATTCATGATAGTTTGTGATAATATAAAGTTACACAAGTTCTTTCATATTGAGCGACTTCGATCACGAACCATAGTAGCCGTAGTTTAACTATGGTCAGATCGAATACGCAATGGTTTAACCAGAATGACGTCATCAGTCTACTATAGTTAAACCCACGGCAAGGGGATGGTTGCTCTGGTTCAAACATGGCGGACAAAAATAAATTTTCACAAATTTGAAACTAACTTTGTTGTATCTTCGGCATTTATAGACATTTGTCTTGAGTTATAAATGTGTTATTTGTATGTAGTCAGTTACTCGATACATATATACAATTGCAACAACAATTAACTGTTTTACAGCGATTTATTTGAGAAATTGCGTTGCCGGTGTCAAGGTAAAAAACGAACGGTTTAAATGCTCCATGTATAATCGGCATAGTCTAAAACCTGGGATGGAATGGAATTGGAATGGAATGAGACTTTGATTCCAATCGCATTCCATTCCATTCCATTCTAGTCTAAAGTTCCAATTCCATAGTTTAGTCTGTGACACATGTACTGAGTATAGGATAAAATATGGAATGTACCTGGACAAAAATTGGAATGAAAGAAATGTTAAATATGCTTATAAATTTTACCATATAAGGGTATCAAGAAAGCATGGGAACACAATGTTATATATCTGACATGTTATAACCTATTGGTTTTATAACTTCTAGCCACACACATACAGACTGGCACACGCAGACTATCGCACACACACACGCGCGCGCGCGCGCACACACACACACACATTGACATAATTATGTACATGCCAGACACATGCACGCAAACTAACAAAGACAGTGCACAATATCATAGCATTGTAGTGTAGTAGGACTCAATTGGGGTGTATGTTAATAGGTTTGCAAGCGCGTTACTACTGTTTCGCCGCAGAGCGATAGCGGTAGGTATCGCTTCACATGCAATCGTTCTGAGTTCAAACCCCGCTGAGTGTACTGGGTTTTCCTCGTCCGTTTACAGTATTATGGTCGGTGGAATTGCCTTTGATGAGTGCATAGCATTAAATCTTTTAATTCCATACAGACAAAGGGGCGGAGCTTTACCATACTATAACGTCCGATAAATTAATGGAAGTTAGAGTAAGGACAGCACCATACTACACAAAAATAAATAGAGTCTGTCACAGCTTGTTAGTGCCTAACCAAGTTCGTTTTATATGTTTAGCGTCATTGGGCTGGTAAGTTTTTGAATGTCTGGGCAAAAAACAAAAAATGACATTCATATGTAAACCATCGGAAACGTATTTCCACGTCGACGACAACGCAAAACAAGTTATAAAATGACTAGGGAAATGAACAATGAACAACTTGAACATTTACATCAATTCCTAATAGGAATAAACAAAATTCTTACTACATGAGTATCATTATAACTTGTTTTGTTGTTTGAACATGGTTTCCGTTGAAAAACGTCCAAATAATGATGAAAAATACAGCTGTTTTTTACGATGGCCCATTTGGCTCACATTCACTTCACCTCTATCTCTTGACTTCCGAATTCCGCATTCCGCATTCCGAATTCCGCATTTATAAGTAGGTAGTAAGTAAGTAGTCCGAGTAAAATACTGCTACTACTACTACTACTACTACTACTACTATATCTACAACTACTACAACTACTACTACTACTACCACTACTATACTACCACTACCACAATAATAGTAATGATAATGATAATAATAATGATAATAATAATAATAATAATAATGATAATAAAAATAGTATTAATAATAATGTATGCGTGCACGTGCATGTATGCGCTTTGCGAAATCACAGTGTTAAAGATGCAGTTACTTCTCACATTTTATATTTAATAATCGTGTAATATAAAGATGCACGAATATTGCCAGTGACCACGAATGTTGTATTTTTTATAATTAAAATCCATAACCTTAAATTAAATTTTATATATAGAGGATCTTACTTACTTACTTTCATTATTGAATTTATTAAACGAGTTGGCAAAATGATATACTGCGAGGCTCTTGCCGAGCATAATATCATTTTTGCTAACGAGTTTAATAAATTCAATAATGAATGAGAACGAATGTTAGATTCTATTAATCACATAACACACATATCGACTTTTATTGCCTTTTGCCTGTCCGAAACCGACATAAACCGTGGGAATTGGATCATAGCTACTATCGATATTTTTTACAGCGCATACTAGGCTTATTTGCATGCTTATATAACTAGTAGTATATCGAAAATATAGAATGGTGTTATTCCACTCCCACACCGTAAGTTATGTGATAACATCTGAATATCCCAGTTAATCCTTTGTAAACGTATATATTATTATATCCCATAAATATACACAAACTCCAACTTGAGTATCTGTTGATCCTTGGCACACTATAAACTTCAATATAAAATATAAGATTGTCAAAAATACACTTACTATTGATGCAAATATGAAAAAACAAACGTCCTTTTGTGTGTGTGTTGTCTTTTTTCATTGTCTATGAGGCGATGACATTACCCTCTCCAGGCGCGTAGCTGGGTCCAAATGTGAGTTACGCTTCTCCGCTAGGGGGGTCCGGGGGTATGCTCCCCCGTGATTTTTTTTTTTTGCCAGACAATCATAGGTGAGTTTTAGCGTATATTACATAGCAATTTTAAGCTTATTTTGACTGCTATTTTAATACACATTGAAATCAGAAGACAAAATTAAATCAGGTACGGCATACGGAACTTGAATACAACTCACCCCTCCCACCCCATCCCCTTCAGTTTTTATTGCGTTTTTCGCATTATTTTTTTCGATTTTTATTTTTTCGGACATTGACAAATAATTGTACGCACGCGCGTAGGTGCGTAAGCCCAGCTACGCGCCTGCTCTCTTAAAATCTAATTGGTACGAATAAACTGTAATCTTATATCCGAAAGTTAATACGCGGATCCAGGATTTTACCTCGAGGGGGAGCAAAAGTTTTCACAATAACAAGAAAACTCAGCACACGTTTTTTTTCGATTTTTTCAGGATGGTGTATCTAGGGTTTCCAGGGGTCCAGAGTCGATCCAAACTTTACAAACCGTAATATTTTATGTAATTTATAAAATCTCAGTCCGGCCCTTCGCACGGGCTTCCCTCTGGATCCGCTAGTGATCCACTCTGAATTTATACTCCAACCTGGATCCGCTAGTGATATACACCACCCACACACATAACAGTAAAATATTTTTTTACTTATGAATTCCGAATTCCGCATTCCGCACTCCGGATTCCGAATTCCGCATTCCATAATAATGTTTGTTTTTCATGTTTGCACTAATACTAAATAGGAGTATTTTTCAAAATCTTATATTTTATATTGAAGTTTATAGTGTGTATATATACAAAGGATTAGCAGATACCCCCCCACCCCCCTCCCCACCCCCGCACCCCCCTTCATGTTCATTTTGTCATTTTTTATCATGCTCATTCAAGGAAGGTATTCATCATGTGACACCGCGTATGCAAACGGGGAAACGTGGCTCCATCGTAAATTGAGTGTTTGCTATAAAATTTGCAGCAACTCTGCAGTTCTGCAAATTAGAAGGTTCGAGGCCCATTCTCCATATTTTATCTTGATGTAAATGGAGGATGAGCCTGGCATGTTCATCCCTGTTAGGCGCCGCCATATAACCTTTCATGTGTTGGTGCGCCCTAAAAACCCAATTCAGTTAACAGATACTCGAGTAGGAGTTTGTGTATATTTATAGGGTATAAGAGTAGGAGTTTGTGCATATTTATAGGGTATAAGAGTAGGAGTTTGTGTATATTTATAGGGTATAATAGGGTATAATAGTGTATACGTTTATGGTGTATTTATATTATTATGGTCTAACTCTAGCAAACAATAAACAATAGCTCTTTTTCTTATCATTTTAACTGGTCATTTATACCTATAAACTATAATATTATTATTATCTTACTACCTGCTTCTGCAATTCGGAATGCGGAATGCGGAATTCGGAAAGCAGAATTCGGAATGCGGAAGTCAAGAAATAGAAGTGAAATAAATGTGAGCCAAATGGGCCATCGTAGTTTTTTTCCTCTCGACTCTTCGTTTCTTTTTTCTTGCCTGGTAGGTAGGTTTCGAGAAAGCAACGTTGTTTTTCTCAGTATATTTGTTTTGAAGTATGACTGCATCAGCCAGAGGAGAAATGTTTATTTAAAGTATAATTTTTATTTGTTATGCAGGATGACTCTTTCAACCAGAGGCCGAAATGTTTGTTTTCATTAGATGTGTTATGTAGGATGACCCGCTAAAGATAGAAAAAACTCGGTATGGCCTTATTTAAAAACCTCGATGGACTTAGCCCATCTCGGTGTTGTATGAAAGTCAGTTGATAATCAACTCGGCTGAGACTAGACTCTATATATTACATATTTGTTCCATGTGCCTGTATTCAATTGGTAACCAACTCGCTGAGACTAGACTCTGTATATCACATATATGTTCATGTGCCTGTATTTATTCTAGATTAAGTTGTTAATTTTGGATTGACATATATCTATATGATAAAGTAGACATATTCCAGGTTTTACACTATGCCGCGTGAAACTATGGTTTAACTAGAGTAAGTTCGCATTACTCCTTTACTAGACATGCGCAGATCAACGACCATAGTTACACTATAGTTAGTGATCGAAGTCCCTCATTTATGACAAAAAACAAACAGGTAAATATATAAAAAAATATATATATTACTACCAAAATAATGTTAACAGTTGTATATTATCTAAATTTGAGCACCGTTATATAGTGCCTAAAAAGTGGGAGAACAACTTTCAGATTAAGTTTATCCCTTGAAATAGGTACATTTATCGTGCGTTATTTTTACATTATGATTTATAGATTTTGTTGTAAATAAACGTCGAACAACAAGGATATGATATTTTCTATAGCATCGTTAACAATATGTACTGACCATGCGAACACATACAAATAACTCCTACAATATTCATTTGAATTACATCAAATCGTAAACTATAAATAAATCATACATCTTTACAATATTCATTTGGAGCATTCCCTTTTGCCTCGTGTATGCCAGTTTCAATTATCCATAGTCATGTGTTGAGTATACATAAATATCATTAAAAAAGCATGCAGCATGGAGTGACCTTTTCAATTACTTGCACACACTGACAATGTCTATTTGATAGGTCATCACAAAGTTGAAATATTCATAACCGGATTAAGTGGGTAATTCAGAACATCTTTGGATAAATGAAACTGGAATGGGCAATTTAACATATTTCATTTAAATTGAAATAACGATCATTGACACATATGGATACCTCGATACTTATTAGTTGGATTACTTTGTTGGTAAGCATATCTTCTACATTGTTGTTATTGTTAAAATAATAATATGTTAGTTTACATATCAGACAACGAGAAAAGAGCTATAGTGTAACATAATAATTCAATCATTTAGCATATACATAATTATAAAAGTTTACATCAATAGCTACCAATTACCAAGTATTTGTACTTTAGCGACAAACGTATAATACTGTGGTTACTCTTGGCATAATTTGTAACTTCAACACCGTCGTATTATATCTAGGTTTTTACACTTTTCAAGACAATATCTATAAACTAACTTCTTAAGTTTTTGTTCATTATTTGTATTCATCACTTCCTCGAATTTAATTATATTTGGCCGTTTAAAATAGTATGAATGTATATACATATGTGTTTTTCTTTCTTCTTTAAAGTGTTTACAAACAAGCAGATAATGGTATTCATCTCCTACTTCTTGAGAATCACATAGCATACAGAGTCTTTCGTTGAGGGGTTTACTATGCCATCTACCTGTTTCGATAGGTAGTCTATGATTTCTTGTGCGAAATTTCAAAACTTGACTAGAAAAATATGTAGAAAGAATAGATAAGTAATTGCTTTTTTGAAAACCATTTTTTTCAAGATTCTATAGATACTGCTAGATGATGATATATTAACGGTTGAAAGCCATTTTTGTATAAAAACGTCTTTGAATTTTTGATTTAATGACTTAACCAGCCATTTAGCATTTATAAATGTTTGCGAGTTCCAGACACCTGAATAACCTGACGAGAAAATTAAGTGTTTAACATTATCAATCCACGTGGACTGTATTTGTTTAGTATCATAAAGTACAAACATGACCGAGTATAACAAAGTGGACAGTTTTTCATTTTCATTATTTTCAATTAATTTTGTCCAGAAAGAAACAGTTCGAGTTTGGATCTCGACATGTAGAGGCATTACACCTAGTTCTCCATATATCATTGAGGAGGGTGTTGAACTTTTTAAACTGAATGCATATTTATAGAATTTAAGTTGTACTCGTTCAATAATATCAATATTACCAAAACCCCATAATTCGGATCCATATAGTAAGACTGGTTTTACCATTTTATCAAATAGCTCTATTTGTATGTCAACAGGCAAATTTAGAAATCTTATTCGCTGTAGAAGTGCAAATAGAGCTTTATTTCCTTGTTCTGCAATATGTTTTTTTGCAACTGTATATGCCCCACTCCGGGTCAAAAATAATCCTAGATATTTATATTCCTTGACAATTTCTATTTCTTTATTCCGAAATATAAACTTGACATTCTTTTTAGGTTTTCCTTGACTGAAAATAACTACTTTAGTTTTCAAAATATTAACCGTTAAGTTCCATTTAGTACAATATGTGTCAAAGGCATTTAGGGCGTTTTGTAAATCCTTTTCATCATCACTAAACAGCACAGTATCATCAGCATAAAGAAGTACAAACAGTTGCAAATATATATAAAAATCATCGTTTCTGGCCTTACAACTAATCCCATTTACTTTAGCGCTCAGGTATGCCTCAAGATCGTTTACAAATATGGAAAATAGAAAAGGGGATAAGTTTTCGCCTTGACGAACGCCATTATTACATTCAAAAAATTCAGTGCTACCTTCACTGGTCATTACTTTAGATTTTATTTCAGCATACATGTTACGAATGAGATTAAAACATTTCCCATTGATTCCATTATTTAAAAGTTTTATCCATAAACCTTCTGTCCATACTGTGTCAAATGCCTGCTTAAAGTCAATAAAACAGCAATACATTTTTTTCTTACTTGATTTAACAATATCTAGAAGACAGTTTATAATAAATAAGTTATCTATCGTGGAGTGATGTTTCCTAAATCCTGCCTGCGATGATTTAATAATGTTATATTTTTCTGCATATTTATTAAGTCTTGAATTCAAAATGGACGTAAATAATTTCCCAAAGCAGCTTAGAAGTGTAATAGGTCTATAATTTTCTGACAATTTAGGGTCGCCTTTATTTTTAAAAATTGGTTTGATAACGCCAATGGTCCAGTTTTCTGGAATAATTCCCTTATCAAAGATGCAATTAAACAGTTTTACATATATAGGTAACATTATATTTATTGTGACTTTTAACTGTTCATTTACTATGTTATCAAGTCCCGAGGATTTGCTATTACGCAGGTCTCGCACAGCTGACCTTAGTTCATCTTCAGTTATAGGCTGATTGATCTCTTCATTTATTTCTTGATATTGAGGTGAATTTATATTATGGTCATATGCAAGTTGGGGATCAGTGTAAGTTTGTTTAGATAAATCAGTATAATTCGCATTAGTATTACTTGCGTTACGATTTTGGCTAGGTAGAAGGTGATCTTCTCTACATTCCATTGGAGTCATAGTGACTGGAGGATCCACTCTTCTGTTTGAGTCTTTAAAAAATGTATATAAGTCGTCAATCGGCGCTGAGACGTTTGTTTTCTTGACCTTTGAATTTATCACTTTCCAAAATTGCTTAGGGTCAGATCTTTTTAAGCCCCTAATTGCTACGATTGTATCGTTCCTGAAGCATCTATAACTTAGAGATAATGTATTTTTATATTGTTTACTTACTGTTTTCAGTAAAGTTTTATAATACTCTGTTTTGTATTTATTATATAGATTTCTCGTTTTATGATACAGGTTTCTTGCAATCTTACAGGGGCGATCAAACCAAGGAGTTTTATATTCATTGTTCTGTTTAAATTCTTTAGAATAAGTTGAATATCCAAATGCTTTTTCAGAACACGTTTCAAAAAGTTGACTTATACTATTTACAATTTCATTGATATCATGTTTTGTTATAGCGTTCTTGTCGATCATTCTATTAACGTTTGGTCTCAATCTCCGATACACATATTATATCAAAATGTTCAATAAATTGTTCAGGTTTGTCAGAGTCCCATATCTTAGGCTTTTTCAAAACCGGTTCATTGTTTACACAGTTATCTCTTATACGACTGGTGTCTTTACAATTGTGCAGTGAAATCGAGACGGGACAGTGTACATCAGAGTATAATGAGGAAAAATCTAGTACTTCAAAATCACAAACATTCTCTATAACACACGAAGTTGATATAAAATAGTCAATAGTGCTTTTATTTTTACAGGTAAACTTTGGTTCAATAGCTTCATTTCCATACCTACCATTTAAAATAAACAAATTATTATTTTTACACAAATCTAACAGTTTGTAACCAAATGAATTCAGTGTTTTGTCTAAATTATTTCTAATAAGTGGAAGCATTGATTTTTCAAAACAGCCAAAGGCCTTATCACTTTCATCTTGTATAATCTCAAGACCATATAAATCTGAAATGTGCTTATCAACTTGTGTAAAGTCACACAGGCTCCCTGTTCTTGAGTTAAAATCTCCAAATAAAAGTATATTACTAGAGTCAGTGCAATATCTTAAATATTTCCTCTTGGAGTTCAATAAAGGGGTCATCATTTACAAATCGCGAGCCATTTGGTGGTATATAAATAATGCCACATTTAATATCTTCATTATTTTGACTTGAATAAATATGTTTTGAGATTGTAAACCATAGAACAAATTTGCTAGTTTTTGAATGGTCAATTTTAACAAATGGAAGTATATCATGTTTAACAATTAACACAATTCCACCCGATCTACGTTTAGAAATACGGCTTCTATTATTAAAAAATATGTCATAACCAGGAATTTCTATCGTATCTATATCATCTGTTTTACTTTCCTGTATGCCAATTATGTCATATCGTTTTATCAATTCTAAAAAATCAGGGCATCTCATTTTCGATACAAGTCCACACACATTTAACGATAACAATTTTAAATTAAAAGTAGTGTCTAGTCTCGGGGAAAGATCACTCTTATTTGAATGGGGATTATCAAAAGCATAATGTCCCGTGCTGTTTATAACACTTGTATCGGTCGATTTTGCTACGACAGTAATACAATGGCCTTTGTTTGATGAACAATAGTCGTCTCCCACGGACCCCTACTCCTGACTTACATTTGGTGAGATGACCGACATTTCAGTGTCAATTATACTGATAGCGCTCGTGCCGGTATGTATAATAGGTCCATGTAGGAGCGTAGCGCAATCAGCTATTAAGGGTAGTGTCCCGTTTAAAGGTACTGGCATCGAAATCGCGACTTCGCTAACTGTAAGTCTTGTTGTTTTTTCGTTTTGGTTATTTGGAAGGAAAACACTATTGTTGTTATCTTCCTTTTGTTTCTTAGGTGAAACACTGTGAATCACGGGTGAAGTAGCCTTCTTCTTTCCATTTATGGGTGTTGACGTAACTGGTGTTTCGGTGCTGCCTTCTATTAACGGCGAAAACATGTTCCAGGTAGGTATTGCGTTACCTCTTGGAGTTTGGTGGATTTTGTCCTTTGATATCGACCATGAGTGGTTGTGCTCTGGTAACGTGCGATTTTGTGTTCCTTGAATTTCTGTCATATGCTGCTGCTGCTGCTGTCGTTGTTGTTGTTGTATTTGTTGTACTTGTTGCAATAATGTCTGTCTTTCCATGCGGCGTTGTTCACCTTGTTCTTGTTGTTGTTGTTGTTGACGTTGTTGTGGTTCTTGTCTATGGTGACCCTGGCTTATTTGGTGTTGTTGTTGGTAATGCTGCTGCTGGTCATTTTTGTTTTTATACACTGGTTTTATATACCGCCTTGTTTCGGTCACTTGTTGCACATTGCATTGTTGATTAGTGGTTTCTGGGATAAATTGTTTTCTATTTATGAAGAGCTTATCACGCACTAGTTTTACATTGTTTCTTTTGTCCATTCGAGCTAGTTTTGCCTCTTGGTACAAATCTTTCCTCTTATTTTCAATTTCAATTGGGTAGTGCTCCTTTATTCTGAATTGTGTCCCGATTAACGTTTTTGGTGCTTGTTGTCTCACGTGATACTATATTTGATACTATAGATTTTAGTCTTGTTTTAGATTTCCTAAAAGAAATCAGACTATATATATCATTATAATGTGTTCTTATATACATTTACTTGTTTATATACGCGTTGACGGGCATTCGTTGATTTACATATATAGTTTATATTACTACCATATCGTCCCTTATTTTTTAATAGTTTTATCTTTATATATTTACATTAATTTTTAATTAATACTTCATTTTTTCATCTTTCATTAGTTTTTGCGCACAATATGACCTGTTTATGTGTCGACGTGCCGTAAAACACCATTCATTCATTCATTCGTTTGTTCAATTCACTCGAACATCGTCAGAAGTGCATATGAAACGCGCGATTTCATTGGTTGAATTTAGTTGATCTTCTCATGAATACTGATTAGATGAAAGGTCGATCTGACGTGACCTCCAAGGTATTGTTGTCAGATCCTATAGCGGAGAATATCAAAGCGTAATTAGGATATGATTTTAATGACAACAGTGTCACCATTTCAACAAACTTGGTAGAGAACCATACTCTTATGCTACATGTCAAATATTAGATCTCTAGCTCTTGTTGTTTTAGAGAAAAACATTTTAATATACTTTCCTATATAACATTGTGTAAGGCTGAGACCCCCAGGACTGGGCCATATTTGACCCCAGGGTCACAATTTGAACAAATTGGCAGAGAATCATAGTCTTATGCTACATGCAAACTACTAGACATATAGCTCTGGGTGTTTAAGAGAAAAGTGTTTAAAGCATATGACCTCAGGATCACCAATTTAACAAACTTGCTAGTGGACCACATGATTATGCTACATGTAAAATATTACACCTCTGACTTGCGGTTTTAGGGAAGAGTTGTTTAAGATATTTTCTATATGACTCTATGTAAATATATGACCCCAGGGATGGGGCCAATTATGACCGCACGGTCACCATTTTAACAAACATGCCAGTGAACCACAATATTATGCTACATGCATCATATTATACCTCTAGCTCTTACAGTTTAATAGAAGGTGTTCTTTTAAGATTTCCTACATAACTCTATCTGAAACTGTTCCCCACGGGGCTGGGCCATATTTGACCCCAGGATCAACATTTAGAAAAATACTTGGTAGAGGACCATCAACGTAGGATACATATGCAACCTATTAGAACTGTAGCTCTTGTATATTCAGAGAACATGCGTTTTTCAAAAACCTGCTTTTTATTTAAAAGGGGGGCATAACCCTAATAACAGGAATCCGCTACCGTGTTCGCACTGCTATCGTGGATTTTTTGTTTCTCTACAAGGTACTCAATAACATGGTACTACTTAGAATTTGTCCCTTGAATTGAATTGAATTGGGGTTTTAAGGCGCACCAACACATGAAAGGTTATATGGCCCCTAACAGGAATGGACATGCCAGGCTCATCCTCCATGTACATCGAGATAAAATATGGAGAACGGGCCTAGAACCTTCTCACCCTGAACTGCAGAGTTGCTGCAAGTTCTATTGTAGACACTCCATTTACGCTGGAGCCGCGTTTAAGTTTTTCTGCCACTGCTCTAGTAATATGAGCGAGATGGCACCTGAAACAATGCAGGGGTCATGATGAAGACCTTTAATGAGCATGAACAAAAAATGATTAAATGAACGTGAATTTGGGGTGGGGGTGGGGGTTGGGTTCTACCCATCTGCCTTCCCCTTTCTTGAGATGGTAACAAAAATGTTATGGTAGATATGTCTTGATATTACTGTAAAACAGACATGTATGCGGATGATACCACTATCTACGATGTTAACACATCAATAGCAGTAATAGAGCAAAATCTTCAAATCGCTTTAAATGCCCTCAATGCTTGATGCCTAAATAATGGTATGGTTTTAAACACTGAAAAAACTAAAATGCTCTTAGTTACTACAGATCAAAAGCGTGCACGACTTGTAAATAATAAATTGTCATTAACATATAATAACATTGAACTGCAACTTACAACATGTGATAACATCCTAGGACTGCATATAAATGAACACTTGAAGTGGGATAATCACCTAATGTATATTCGTAAGAAAATATCAGCCAATATATTGCTACTCTCAAGAACAAAATCATATTCCAGCTAGCACACTGATATCGGGCCGATATCGGGTGAAGGGCGGAATATCGGCTAAATATGCCAACATCGGGCCGATATTGGGCCGATGTTGTACCGATATTGGCATATATCGGGTAAAAAGAGGAATATTGGCTAAATATGCCAACATCGGACCGATGCTGGGCCGATGTTGTACAGATATTAAAATATTTTGGTAAAACATTTTTAACTACACATTTATTTGCAAGCAACTATTGCAATAAAATATTATAAGTTCATTTCTTTCAAACTATTTATAAATATATATTTTTGTTTTAGCAAAATCAATATCGGGCCGACGATGGGCCGATATCAATTTGTTAACAAGGGAGATTCATCGGGCCGCTGTCGGTCCGACATAACACGCCATAAATCCATAAAGGGAGGTAATGACATGTCATTTTAAATATTGTGTATTTGTGTAATTGTGATCTTGAATTAGACACTTGCGTTGAGTTTTGGAACCTTATGTACAGTCCATCTATTTTCTTTGATACTTATTTGTATTATCATAATAGTGTTGTTTGTGCCGTGTGGCGGCCGTAAAAATGCCCCCCCTTACATCCAAATAATATTGGTATATTTACATCCCACAGGGATTGTATGACTTTCATAGATCCAGTTTCATCCTTTAACACATGTGTTACTTATACCATGTTGAAGGTTTTGTGTTCACCGACATTTTGGCATATTTTAATAGGATTTTCCTTACTTTTTCTTGTGATCTTGAATTAGACACTTGTGTTGAGTTTTGGACCCCTATTAACCGTCCGTCTATTATTAATAACGGATCTTTGATACGTAATAACGTAGTATCTCTAATAATTACTAAATGGGCCTTATTTCGCTTTTCACAGAATGTTATAATATTTAAGTTTACATGAGTCTTTTAACGAAAACACTTAAAATAAATCGTTCTCCACTCTGCGTCATCTATACAAATTCCACATAAAACTCTACATTTCTTAGATATAAGCCATTTGTACGTCTTACACCTTTAAATCTTCATTCGGCAACCTCATTCCATGTTCCTTCCAATAATTTTACTAAAGATTTTTAATAACGGTTCAAAAGATTTATTAACACCTCTTGCATCACCTGTTTTGAGAAAATATCACATAACGTCTCAATTCAGACATCGTTTTATTCAGTCTAGATGCAGAGTGTTTCACTCTATAAGTAAGTGCAATGCTAAGAGGTGATTTTTTTCTCAATTATTTATCTTGCACGTCCACCATTAAATCAAATGTTAATGGTAGAACATTTAATATATGCCTAGCTTCAAATGTTGATTGACGTACTTCTCATGTTTTGACTTGAAATGCACCATGTTGTGGTATAAACAGGTCTTCCTTAAAAGTTCGATTCCGTGAGCATAAATATAATGCAGGCAATCCCAAAAAGTTAAAGAATTACCAGTACCAACACTTCATAGTTTTAGTAACGTCACTGTTCAACCTGTTAAATATATAATTTATGATAACTATGCAACCAAAAACCTTAAAATAAAAGCTGGACATATAGAGCAGAATTAAAGTGGATGAAATACTTGCGGACACCATTTGCTCTGGGCCTTAATTATAATATTTATCAACAAGGAAAAATTCAAAACAGCTTTATATTGACTTTTTTGCTATATTTTCCATTCGAAACCGTAAATCTAGGGACGTAATGGTAACATCAAACGGAAATCAGTGTTACTATGTCAGTCGCTGATTTACATACTATTTTTAAACAGACTGGAATGCACTCGATGCTTTCTTGTCTCACCTCTATATCCAATTTTAAAAATCTATATTGAGATTGTTGTTATTTTGATTAACAGCGACCGTCTTGTATTCTCATAAATATGAAATAACACTACTTGCCCACTATCCATGTGAAGTTTACTCAAATTTGATCAAACGGTATATGAGGAAAAATTGTTTAAAAAAACAATTTATTTACTCTATGAACTTGTATATAACATACTCTTCGCGTCGTTGTGGCGGTCATCTGGTGATCCCATGTTTAATATTTATTGCCATTCACACTAGCGTTTGTTTATTGCTGTGTGGCGGCCGTAAAAAATCGCCCGCTCTACAAATCAGTAGTGATATTACTTACTGGTCTTTTGGCATCATCAAGCCCACTCTTTGTGGCTTTAAAGTAGAATATCGCTTAAGCCGGTGCTAGGAGGCGTGAGAGGTGTTGCACTTTACATTACCTCTCATGAACAGACTCAATAAAACCGAGTCTGCTACTGTTATCTCTTCTTTGTGTTTGTTGCTTCCAAGGGATCCCATTTTCTGTATTTATTGAAATTTGGACAAAGACTGAAAACGCAAATCGGATAGTTAAATAACTAGCAATAATCATATAAAATAAAGTCCATGGTGCGGTTCCTGACAAGAAAACCTTATTTCTGATAACGGTTGCTATCATGGATTTCGATCGTCAACAAAAATCATAAATCTGAAAGGCATTGACATGTCTATCATCCATATGAAGTTGTTTAAGCAACATTTTACATTTCCCCTATATTACAGTGAACATGTCTAGCACAAACTTCATGTCATGACCATCTTGAAACTTGGACGAAGACCAACAATACAAATCTGGCAGTTTAGGACGTAGCATTCAATTATATCAAAGCTTTTTCCAAATCTTTGTTGCGGTATACTAACTGCATAAATGAAAGTCACTTTAAAGTCGAATGCTCTAGTGTAACAGGTAATTGTTATTGGTTTTAGACTTGATTCATTCAATACCTCCTCTTGCATCACCCCTTTTGAGAAAATATAACATAAATTCTCCTTTCATAAATGGTTTATTTCAATCAAGACGCAGTGTGTTAACCTCCATTTTTAAGTACAATGCTAAGAAGTGCAGTTGCTCAGAAATTGATTGACGTATATATAAAGTGTTTTTGGTTTTGACAATATATTGGACAAACTGGTCGATCTTTAAAAGTTCGATTTCGTGAACATAAATACAAGTGTATAATGCAGGTAATCCCAAAAAGTTAAAACAAAAAGGTTTGTATCAACACTTTCGTCAGTCAGGTCATAGTTTGAGTAACGTCATTATTCAACCGGCTGAATACATAAGTTATAATACTAATGATAATAAAACACTTTAAAATAAAAGCTGGACATATTGCAGAATTAAAATGGATGATCAACTTGCAGACACCATATCCATTGGGCCTTAATGAATTGTTTTTATCGACAATGACATATTTATAAAGAGCCTAATTTTGAAATGTTTTCTATATTTTCTATTAGAAACCGTTAGATCTAATGCTCTCATGGTCGTAGAGATGATGATATATTTTATCTTTTATTCAGCAAAATTCCAAAAGGCCATAAGATCCATGAGGATACAAAACATATATACAAGGTTGACAGCAGGTACATGCAATAGTTATGTGTACTTATGCAAAAGTACTAGTGTTTCAACACCAACACGATATATAATTATAAAGCTTTTAAAAGTAATAATACAAGAAATATTTTCAATCATGTATGTTATTGTTATTATTAATATATTTTAAACAGTTTTAATCGCATAATATATGCGGAGAAGAATAAAAAATCCAAAATAACTTACTTTCACCTATTGTGGAAAACATCAAATACACATTAATAACATTTGAAATCGTTGTTAAAAAAACAGAACAAAAGAAGTTCCAAGGCGGTAACCCTATTTCTCAACCCGTTTGTATTTGTGATTTCTAATTTGGCATTTTGTTCATCTTTAAAGTTGTTTCATTTTTTCTGTGTGTGTTTGTGGTTGACTGTTGTCCTTGAATGCTACTTTTTCTGTTCGACTTTTATATCCATATTTAAGTTAACTGGTCTTAATATTAAAGAGTAAGTTTCATATATTTTAATAATAAAATGTGTTTTGTTCACTAATTACTGTTATATAATACATTTAGCCCTCTTAGCTCAAAGACTTTAAAAACAAAGACAAAGAATTTTGACATACTTGGTCTTTCCAATAATACTTCTTTATGTATTTTTCTCGTAACTCATTATAAATGAACATTCAACAACAAAGTGATACTCATCTAGTTTTGCACATGTGATACATTTACGTTCATTAATTGGTATGCAATTCGGCTTATGCCATCTTCCAGTTTCTATTTGTAAGTTATGAGATGAAAGTCTTAGCCTTGATAATGCATATCTTGAATAATGTTATCATGTAATAGTTGTTTAACACTGTAATGAAATAAATCATTGGTCCCTACACCTTTGGAAAATCCAAGCATCGTAAAAGCCAAGTGAGGCTAATAAATGTTTTAATAAAGTGACCCAGTTTTTCGTATTTGGATGTAATTCAGCATCACGTCTCATCAGATCATAAACATGTATTACACATTTATTTTCATGACATCCAATACTTTTTAACGAATGTTTTAAAATATTTAAATACCTTTGATTAATTAGATTAGTCCTCCTTACGTCTCCATATACAAAATCATGTTGTGTACATCTTTTAACATTTAATACTTTCTTGCAAAAAAGAGTTTGCACTCTTTCAATATATTCAAAGCCGCAGAAAATCCCCATACATGTAATTGTTGAACTGACCTTTCGTAGAACAAAACGCATAAACACTTGCTTTTATACCTCCACAGTCGAAGTTTGAGCGGAGGAATACTGGAGTCATCATTGCGAGGGTCTGTTGGTCAGTCGGTTGGTTGGTCGATCGGTCGGTCGGTATCTGTTGCAGCAACTTTGTTGAATTTTCTATTATTGACTAGAAACTTGATATGCATGGTCATCATCAAGGGTAGATGTGTCAAGACGTTGTATTTAGTATAAGCAATCTCATGGAGCGAACTCCTTCAACAGTTTTCGAGATATTGGTTTCAAAATTGGTATGCATGATCGTTATAAAATGAAAATTGGTCTATAGATAGCTTACGACAACATTACAATTGCAATATACTCAACTTGCCTTAATCCGCAAACGGAAAAACTTCCCCAAATACCCTTCCCGGGACTCCCGGCACCAAGGGCGCCGCCAAATACACCCGTACAAGCAAGAGTCACACAGAGTTACGTCCTCTTTCCGTCGTGGCGTCATCGGTAAGAACACGATAAATCGACGGTCTCAAAATATTTGTCTTTTTCCACGTAACAAATTGTTTTAATTGTTTTATTACTTTAATTTTACTTCCCATATGTTATTTTCTTACGAGTTTATGATCGTAATTGGTGTTTTTTACACCGTTTTTTGTTCTTTACGCAGTTAATTCAGACCGCAATTCGTAAACAAAACCATATGCTGTCTACTTCCGGTTTACCAACATTTGTAAATTCTGTCGAAATATGGCTTTTAACTTCTATTAGAAGTTTTGAATTTGACACCGGAACGTAGACACCCTTCCTACTCGTGTCAACACGCCAGTAAATAGTTTTTCTTCTTATATTATTGGGTTCGTGTTGTTTGTTATATAATCACAGTTGGTGCTTTTAGAACACCTTCTGCTGTTATTTTCTTATATTTCAGTAACAGCAATGGGGAGTGGGGCCCTAGTCTACTACGGCCCCTCCGGACTCCCAGGGATTGGAAAGGTCACCCAAACGAAGGCTCGTTCCTTCTTTCGGTGATGTCTCCCAACCCAGCCATATGCAGTCCCATACCCCACCCACTCCTGTGAAGGTAACAGCAATGGGGAGTCGGGCCCTAGCCTTCTACGGCCCGTCCGGACTCCCAGGGTTGGAAAGGTCACCCAAACGAAGGCTCGTTCCTTCTTTCGGTGATGTCTCCCAACCCAGCCATATGCAGTCCCATACCCCACCCACTCCTGTGAAGGTAACAGCAATGGGGAGTCGGGCCCTAGCCTTCTACGGCCCGTCCGGACTCCCAGGGTTGGAAAGGTCACCCAAACGAACCTCTTTCGGTGATGTCTCCCAACCCATCCATATGCAGTCCCATACCCCACCCACTCCTGTGCGGGGGACCATGGTGACTCAGATAACTCTCTACCTCGTGGGTACACTGTTGGAGTGGTCGCATTCGCTTGGAGACAACCAAAACAAAGGCTACTCGTTCCTTTGTAGCTCAATAGCCCGCTTAGCTCAGTCAATGAACGACGTCGACTATCTCGCGCTCACTAAAGAAAGTCCCGTACCCCACCCACTCCTGCTCAAGCTACCAGGTAGTGCGGGGGTCACACCGACTCCAAACTCTCTGCCTCATGGGTAATCTGAAGGTCCTCAGGACAGATTCCATTCACTCCTCCAGGTCACCTTTCAGAGAGTCAACACACAGAGGGCGGTCTAGGAGCAACCGTCACCTGTCTAGAGACAGCTCAGGTAATACTTCCTCAGCTGAAATTTATGCTTTTAAGCACGGCCTATGGCCGAAAGGGTATTCTTACGGTATTCTTACTGTATTCAATACCGTTGTTATGGTTAGGGCCACCTAGCTAAGGATGTAGTCTCTTCTGAAGGTCTCTGCTAGTATAAAATCCAGACTAGTTGTCTGGAGGGAAGCTAAATAAGACTTCTTTCTATGGTATGGGAAGAGGACTTAGGTTTCTGTGTTGGTACTCGCATGTAATGGAAATTTCTGTCATGGGTCACATTTATCTGTTATTATAATTTCTTACGTGTTGTATAATCACAGATTAAATAGAATAGAATATAATATTTTATTGTAATATTCATAACAATGTGAACATGACAATGAACTAACAGGTAATCAAATCACATGATAGCAATTAAGAAAGAAAGATAAACATATGGATTACCTGTCAGGAGGGCCGAGTGGTCTAAGGCGCCAGACTCAAGGTTATACCTTCATAAACGAGTGTTCTGGTCCACGACCGTACACGTGGGTTCAGATCCCACTTCTGACACATACTTTTAACATACTAGTAAAATGTGTCAGAGACACTTTCCTTGTTCTTCCTTTTCAGCGTGGTGTCAGAAACAATTACCATCAATAGGACTGAGTCCTCTTTAGGAAATCATACTTTCCTAGACGGTACTCTCTACTGGGAAAGGCCTTTTTATTCGTAGGGAAGTCATATCTTCCTACTGACAGGGCGCTCTATACAGGCCATCTACATTCAGAGAAGGTAAATAATCGAAGTCTTATCTCTGATTCTGATTTAATAGCAGGCCTGGTGGTATTCTATCCTCAAATAGAATTCATTCTTTTGTCAAACAGAATAACCCTTTTTTCCAAGTTGTTGCAACATTTGTAAACACTTCTTAAGCATTGTCTGCCTATGTTCTCGATTTTAGAACCTTATTTAATGCTTTCGTATCTTTTGAATATCTCGGCGTTTACTAAAAAGCGTTAAGAGTATTTCAATTTAAAGTATTCCTCTCATGGTTTGCTTTATAACCACTACAGGAGTCTGATACTTGTCTTAAACTAAAGATTCTTAGTGAGTTACTTTTGTTCTTTTCTGTCCTTATGGACTTAATTACAGAACTAGTTTTGCAGGTAACCTCGATAGAAGTCGATACCTGCTGTCGAGTTCCGTCACAAGAATATCAAGGATGATGTTAGTGACTACGGCTTCTCCGTCATACTCTAATGATTATGGTAAGTATTCATGGCCTTCGCCATAGCGTGCATAGGTTTCAGCGTTAATTGTAGCCACAGTCTTAAAGAAGTAAATCAGTTTATTTCTTTCTGTATATGGTTTTCCTTATCAGGACACCTAATTCAACTTGTCCTATCGCCTTGTTGAGTACTGTTTGTGGCAGGACTAATAGAATTCAGATAAAAGGACTCCGCAACTGTTTCCTGCCCTGGTTACGGTTTAGTAGATGATTATTGCCAGTCTATGGGTTATGCTCATCAGACTTGCAGGTATATGAGCATTTATTTTATTTAGCGCCGGTAGTATTTATATCTAGGGGTGTCATTAAGAGGTAGGCGGTTAATTCGCCCTGCTACTTAGACCTTTCTACCGGGCTAATATGAATACTTTTACTAATATTGTATACTAGTATCTATCAAATACCCGGCTACTTTGCTCTGTGTGCCTCTTACTTGAAAAGTTAATGATATCTATGTATATCACCACTTTTTTGAGGTAAGTTATATAAATTAATTACAGTGGCAGATGCTGTTTTATTCATTTGCACATGCAGTTGCTGGCTGAGTCTTCCTTTTGCTGGTAAGTTGATATGGGGGACTCCCGTGGCTGAGTGGTTAGTCTCTTACTTGATATCACTGCCACTCACCTCTGTTTAATGATGGTGTCCCGGTTAGCTCAGTTGATAGAGCTTTCGCCCTGTAAGGGAGGAGTCCGGTTTTACGTGTCCCATACCAGCCACAAAGACAACTGGCATCTTGTTTTTATTGTGGATATTATGATATACCTTATATTCCATTGTTTGTGTCTCACTTGTGAAATATCGACAATGACGTAATGCCGCTGTTGACGTTTTGTCGTCTCTGTTTTAGCGCATTATGTTTTGCTGCTTAAGTATCAAGGTTAGAGTACATAATAAATTATTAATAGAATCATTTTTGGTTTGTCGTGAATATAGGAATTTTCTTCTTAGAAAGAAACTTATTTTCACCAGAGCTTTAGCACGAGTGAATTATGCGTGTTTCCTCACTGATACACCTGTGGGTTTTTGGGACTACCCTAGGGTTGATTAAGGTCTCCTTCTGTACCGCTTAAATCTCCAGGCAGTTTCAGTAGTTTCGGAGTAATCGGCTTCAAAGCCGCTATCCTCAACCCTAAGTGGGTTTGTTCGCGGTTCCTCTGACTAAGCCTTGTCTGATGGAGTTCTTCGTCATTCATCTCTTACCTCGGGGGTTTGCGTTCCTTGTGTAGCTTATTAGATGCGGTTGCAGGACATAACACTCCTTTTCTTGCAGCTAAGATCATTGTCCAGATTCTAGATTCCTTACCCCTCCCACTACTCCATTAACCCTAGGGGTTCTGATGATAGTTGGCGTATTTGTTTTTCATACCCCCCCTGTTTAGTATTGCTAGATCCAGGATACATTCTCCTTGTTTTCTATCAGTTTAGAGAGTAGGTCTATCAGTATGAGTAAGTTCCTAACATTATAGTAGGCTATACTATTGTTAGACCCGGCTTTTAATCCGTACATTAATTATGCCATAAGAGCCGGACTTCTCTTTTTGAAGTCTTTCCTTCAGGCAGTTTGAGATACATCTGGCATCTATTTATTTATTGGTTCTATATGCCACATTCGTATGGAAACACAGTTTGTTTGTTTTTCGGCTAGATCTTTTGGAAGGCCACATCTTTACTCATGACATGTTTAAATTTCGTTGGCCTTTTACTTGAACACAAATTTGGGGGTGAATGCGTGGGCACAACCACATTCAAGGTGACATTCTGCCTTGGTCAGAACAAAGGGGGGTGCGTGCCCGTACACAGCCACATTCAAGGGGACATTCTGCCGTGGTCTAGGGGTTTCGTAGAGCTGCCCTAAATGCATGTCTAGGGATCTCTCAGTTTGACTTTAGAGGGCCACATGGTAGATTTGTTCACTAACTAGGTGTGTTGCCCTGAATAAATAAATTCTATTATTATTATTTTAATAGTGTCTCCCTTTTTTCTCAGCACTTCTGTCCATCTTGATTTCTTCCCTAAGCGGGGTTTATATCAGGTTTTACAGTCTACCTCTGCCACTATGATTCATTCCGAATCAGTATGCAACCTCACGTTAAAGTGGCTCCTTTTGGCCTGTTTGACTTCTGTTCTCCGGCCCTCCTTTGAACCTTTCGGTTAATCTTAGATAGACTACCCTTTAGACTATCTTTCTTTTAGCCTTGTGGCTCAGATTTAGTGAGCCCATTCTAGGAACTGAAGTGTCATCAGGCTCATGCTACTAAAGGGATCTCGTTTAACCCCTTCTAGAGATATTCCAGTAACAATCTGTTTGGTTTTGTCTGAGTATATACCTAATGCAATTCCAATAAGGCTGCTAAAGTCAGAGCCTTTATTTTTCTTAAAATTCACAAATTATTTGTTAGATTCTATCTTAAAATTGTTTCACTGGGTCCAGTTCTTACTACCCAGTCAGTCATGGGGTTGTGCTGCTCTACCAGTTAGCTGACTTGGCCTTGCCCAAGTCTGTAACTTTAGGCATACAAATCAGTTGCAGTTTATTTATTATATTACTTATCTTGGTTTGTAAGCACTTCATACCACTATGTTCCAAATGTGTTTGGTTTATACATATTGTATTGTTCATAGTTATCTATGTTTCACACAGTTATCTTGTGTTCATAGTTACATTTACAGCTCAGTTATGAAGCTGTTATTTTAAGTATTGAATCAAGGGGTCGATACTTATTTAAATGATCTATGTAATACTAGAAATTTTCTGTTCCATGGATTAGCTTGAAATTGCCGATTATAATTTTAGATGGTGGTGGACTTATTGTCCTTGAACGAATTGAAGGACTTATGAGGATGCCATATTCACCTTGTAACGTTCATCTGCCCATCTAAGAAGTTTTAGAGGCTCCTCCTACTGGCTGTATCGCCAGTCAGGATCCCAGATTACGCTATGGTGAGTGTAAGTTGCTTGGGTTCATGCTCTCGTCTGCTTTAATTTCTTGTAATTAGAGCAGGTTTGATCGTGCTTTGTTACTTGTTGTTCAGTGTTGTTCAAATCCCCTTTACATATTCGGGCACTCATAACAGGTTACATTGTACCACCCCAGCTCATTGTGTTAAAGTCGCAATTGTAATGTTGTCGTAAGCTATCTATAGACCAATATGAAATTTTTTGTTAATTTTAATATTTGTCTATTATACTTACGACAACATTAACTACCCACCCCTCCTTAAATTTAGGACTTATTTGCGGAAAGAGGACGTAACTCTGTGTGACTCTTGCTTGTACGGGTGTATTTGGCGGCGCCCTTGGTGCCGGGAGTCCCGGGAAGGGTTTTTGGGGAAGTTTTTCCGTTCGTGGATTAAGGCAAGTTGAGTATATTGCAATTGTAATGTTCTCGTAAGTATAATAGACAAATATTAAAATTAACAACATTTTTCATGTTTGCGTGACATAAATTTGGTGCGGCTCAGTTTATGCCTTGCAGTGTTATTGCCCTTGGGCTTAACTGAATTCACTTTATTTTTGTTCAAGCCATGTTGCGGAGCAAACTACTTCAACAGTTTTGAAGATATTGGTTTGATATTTGGTATACATGATTAACAGCATATATAGATGTGCGTAACACAATATTGGTCTGGTTCGGTTAATGTAATGCAGTTATTGTCTGGAGAATTGTTGAATTTACCAAATGAAATGTTGCGGAGCAAAGTACTTCAGAAGGTTTCAAGATATTCGTTTGAAACTTGGTATACACACTCAAAGTCAAGTGCAAATGTTAGCGATACAATTCTGTAGTGCCTCCATGATATGAATGCCATACATAGTTATTTGCCATTTGTCATAGTAAAATAGCTTTTCGATTTATTGCATTTGTGATAACTGCAGTTCTTGTTTTCTTTTAGAGATTGTGGGATGAAGTGACTTGTGTCATAAAAATAACTGAAGAAATTGGCAGTATTTTATTGTTGGTCACAATACTGACCAATGTTTATACTGGCAGTTTACAAAAACACGATTGAAGGCTTTAAACACATTTTTCTTGAGATAGATTTTGCTTTCGCATATTGAAAGAACTATTCTTATTCACTCATGTTATTAATAATAGAATTGAATTGGATTTTAAGGCGCACCAACACATGAAAAGGTTATATGGCGCCTAACTGGCATGAACATGCCAGGCTCATCCTCCATGTACACCGAGATAAAACATGGAAAATGGACCTAGAACCTTCTCACCCTGAATTGCAGAGTTGCTGCAAATTCTATCGTAGAAACTCCATTTACGCTGGAGCCACGTTTATTGTTTTTCTGCCACTGCTCTTTTGATGCGAGTGAGATATCACCTGAAACAATGCAGGGATCATGATGAAGACCTTTAATGAACATGAACAAAAAATGATAAAATGAACATGAATTTGGGGGGATTCTATTCCTCTGCCTACCCCTCCAAAGGGATCTGCAGTGGCCCTATTATTTGCCCCGTGACCAAACGGGGGCAGCCGGGAACCACACGGGGCAGATACAACAACACTTAAACAATTCAATATTTATTCATGCTTGGTATATGTCAGCAAGTTACTGTCCAAGTTTGTAATAACTGGACATGGCAATGCTGAGACCTGATAGGTTAAACAAAAAAGTTAACATTTATTGACAAACATATCAAACATTAACCAAAAAGGTTAACGTACCGTATATTTTAGGTGAAAGTAGGTCACAGTGACCCAGTTTTTTTGGGTATGGTAAGTGCTACATCAGAGGAAGGTGCTGTTAAAGTTTGATTAAGATCAATGCTGAGATATAACAAAAATAAATCCCCGCCCCCTGGTCAGTGACCTCGTCTTCAGAGTGTGGTCAGTGCTCGAAGACAGGAAGATGCTTTTAAAATCTGATGAAGATCGGACATTGTAGTGCTGAGATATAACAAAAACAAAATGTTGACAACCGCCCGCTGCCCGACGCCCACCAGGTTTTCGCATATCTATAAGCCGGTTTTTGAAAACCCGGCTAAAACCCGTCGATACGTATCAAGGAACTGCTGCACTAAGCCATCTTAGAAATGATATACAGTACTGCAATAGTCATACTACGCAGTATGCCATCAGCTGCTGCAGTGAGCCATATAAATGACATACTGCAGCAATATGGCATACTGCGTTGTCTCACAGCGTTTCATTTCAAAATGTCACCTTGTCATATGCTTTGATATGTGCTCAGAATTATGCCTAGAGCTATTTGATAAATTACGTTTATTTGTTGTATTGTGTTTGTAAATATGTTGTTAAGAGGATCTCAAGGAAGATTGGTTATGCCAATTGTGTCATCCTCTATACATAAAGAAATCACTCACTCACTCACTCGCTCGCTCGTTCACTTACAAAGAATATAGATATTGAAATGGCGTTATATGCGTTTCATCGGAGTTGATTTTCTAAATCAGATAACAATAGCGCAAACGCATAGTTTTTTAAATGTTCACTGAAATGGTTATTCAATATTTATTGAAATAGTCATAAATAAAGCATGTAGATATTTCTTAGGTACAAGTAAACATGCATCAAACATAGCTACCCGTGGTGATATGGGAATGGAATCATGCATTGTTAAACAGAAGATAGAGACTGTAAGATTATGGTGCAGATTAAAATGCATGCCAGAAAAAAGATTGTGTAACGTCATTCATAAATGGTCATTGAATATAAGCAAATCATGGGAAAAGAGCATGTTAGCATTTATAAATGATCTAGAAATATAATATTGCATGTTATGTGATAAGCCATGTAAAGATGTGTGTAGTAATATTGTTAGACAAAAACTAATAGATAAGGAGCATGGTAAATGGGAGCACAAATTAAATAGTAATGGTAATAATACAAATGGAAAAGAGTTTAGAACTTATAGAACATACAAGTTTAAATTTAAAACGGAATTCTATGTTAAAATGAACTTATCAAGGGGGAAACGGAAAACGTTATCCAAATTCAGATGCTGTAATGTACCTTTAGCTGTAGAAACTGGAAGGTACACCCGTCCAGAAACTCCTTTTAACGAAAGAATTTGCAAATACTGTAACTTAAGTGAAGTGGAAGACGAAATTCATTTTTTAATAAATTGTACATTGTATGATGATATCCGGTATGCTTGTGGTGTTGCATACTTTGCTTCTGTTTTCATTTGCATTACGTGGTCCGAGTATTAACTTTTATACCCCATCCAACCCCTTCTCCAAGAAGCGAAAACGGGGTTTGTATATGCAAATAATGAAGAACAATTCGAAACTTATTATTTTTACCAAATATATCTTTATATGGTATGTGAGATACAACATCAATAACTAGTAATCTTTTTGTCTTAAAACGTTTGAACAACATGCTTATTTTTGGTGATTTATAAATGTTTTATAAAATCATGCAACCAAACTATCCAATTACCTATCAGTTTCATAATATTGCGACAAAATTCACAATTTGTAATCAACATGTATATGTTTCTCTTAAAAACCTCTTATTATATTCAACATGTATATGTTTCACTTAAAAACCTCTTATTATATTCAACATGTATATGTTTCTCTAAAAAAAAAACTCTTATTATATTCAACATGTATATGTTTCTCTTAAAACCTCTTATTATATTCAACATGTATATGTTTCTCTTAAAACCTCTTATTATATTCAACATGTATATGTTTCTCTTAAAAACCTCTTATTATATTCAACATGTATATGTTTCTCTTAAAAACCTCTTATTATATTCAACATGTATATGTTTCTCTTAAAAACCTCTTATTGTATTCAACATGTATATGTTTCTCTTAAAAACCTCTTATTATATTCAACATGTATATGTTTCTCTTAAAACTTCTTATTATATTCAACATGTATATGTTTCTCTTCAAGACCTCTTATTATATTCAACATGTATATGTTTCTCTTAAAAACCTCTTATTATATTCAACATGTATATGTTTCTCTTAAAAACCTCTTATTATATTCAACATGTATATGTTTCTCTTAAAACCTCTTATTATATTCAACATGTATATGTTTCTCTTAAAAACCTCTTATTATATTCAACATGTATATGTTTCTCTTAAAAACCTCTTATTATATTCAACATGTATATGTTTCTCTTAAAACCTCTTATTATATTCAACATGTATATGTTTCTCTTAAAACCCTCTTATTATATTCAACATGTATATGTTTCCCTTAAAAACCTCTTATTATATTCAACATGTATATGTTTCTCTTAAAAACCTCTTATTATATTCAACATGTATATGTTTCTCTTTAAAACCTCTTATTATATTCAACATGTATATGTTTCTCTTAAAAACCTCTTATTATATTCAACATGTATATGTTTCTCTTAAAAACTTCTTATTATATTCGACATGTATATGTTTCTCTTAAAAAACTCTTATTATATTCGACATGTATATGTTTCTTAAAAACCTCTTATTATATTCAACATGTATATGTTTCTCTTAAAAACCCTCTTTGTTATATTCAACATGTATATATTTCTCTTAAAAACCTCTTATTATATTCAACATGTATATGTTTCTCTTAAAACCCTCTTATTATATTCAACATGTATATGTTTCTCTTAAAAACCTCTTATTATATTCAACATGTATATGTTTCTCTTAAAAACCTCTTATTATATTCAACATGTATATGTTTCTCTTAAAAAGATACATACACTCATATTTAAACTGCAAACAGAGTTTTTTTAACACTTTATACGCATATACTGGAATTATTTGGTTTTGGTAAATCTCTACGGCAATAGAAACATATAGCTTTAACATTTGAAAATAGCGTACTAATTTAACTAATTTAAAATGTTATTTGTTTGTGCTAACAGCGTAAAATTGGAATTTATTTTTAAATGCTTCAGTTTCAAATGACAGTTTCGCATGTTTATGATAGTCACTTCCGCTGAAGAAAGAAATCTTAAACAAAAGTGTTACGTTATAAATTGAACACCTGTCGTAGGTATTAAACAGCAGTGTTATGTTATCAATTGAACACCTGTCGTAGGTATTAAACAAAGGTGTTACGATATAAATTGAACACCTGTCGTAGGTATTAATGTTGAACAGGAGATGTCGAATTCAGTCAACGAACATAGTCCACCAAAAACATACAACAGTTACCGCCAAAGGAAAATAGAAGCAAATAATCAACACCACAAACATACAAGGGCTGGTGATAGGGGTACCACCTTGGAAACGGTCGATGGCAAAAACGCAGGTTAATGTAGACTATAAAGAAATTGTCAGTAATCAGAGTACTCAAATGCAAAATTTTCGGAATCAATCAAATTTATTCCGTAGTAGTTTCGTATAATATTTTTTAAAATATCTTAATATTATATGGTTTAAAAAGTGTTGCCATATATAAGGCTCGAACCCTGAACCTTCGGTTCAGTAGACACATAGTAGTTTTGGCGCAGTTGGTTTGTTGCGGTATTAAATATTATATAACAAATGCCACGATCTGCAATCTGATTGGTTCCGATAATTTGGCATGTGGCTGTTTCCATTTTTCCGCATTTTGCCATTACATTTTGCTTGTGTTACTTGAAATTATGTTTCAATGGGCTTGTCCAAAGTTTAAAAATAGGGAAAACTCGTTGATGCGACTTCAGGCTGTGGACCCTATGATGACGCCCACCTAAAGCCCATTGGGACGGTGGCGTTCGATGTTTGTCTATGATCTTTCTTGTCGTGTCCTTAATGGTTTATTCTCTTATTGCTCGGCTTCTGCCTAATCACTGAGTACCTTCATTGTGGCTTTCTAGGCTATTGTTTTTTTTGTATTATATTTACACGAGCATATTTGTGTTTTACTTATATTGCCTATTGATGCTGCCTTGTTGGTTAGCGATTAGATCATGGCGGGGATTTCTTTATTTACACTGTCCTGTTTTAATGGGATGACAGTAGGGTAAGTGTGAGGTTTGGTGCACCCTAGAACCGGTTTAAACCCCCAGTGGCCTACTTTGCCACTGACCGTTCCAAGGCGGTAGCCCTATTGTCAACCCTTTTGTGTTTTGGATGTCGTTTACTTTTATTATTACTTTTGCCTTCTTGTTTGTCTGTTTGCATGTTTGTTTCTGTATTTTGTGGTTGACTGTCCTCCTTGAATGCTACTTTCCCTGTCCGATCTTTTTATATTTCTTCAAGTAATATATTGGGCATGGTTTCATCTCGTTGGATGATTTAAACACCTCGATGGGAGTATATTTGTTTTATAGCATGTTCATTTCACCTGTCTGCCATACATTAACTTCCGATGACTTGTAGTTAGAGAATACCAGTCATTCTGACATGTGTTGTTTTCAATTACTAGTAAATGAACCCCAACTGCCAAAATACAAAGGAAATGTCAGTGACCATGCTACAAAACGGCAATACATGTAATATTCTTATAACTGACCGGACATCGTACTTAGCTGGTTGGTTTGTTGAATTACGAAATTTACAGAATATTTGAGTCTATATATGACCACTGTAGGTAAAGTGCGAATCGAGTTTGATTTTGTAGATATCAACACGCTAGTTTGTAGACATACATATGATGGTTTGTAGATGTGGAAACCCATATTTGGAAAATAACCGTGATTTTATTAACTTCTTTTTGATGACAATGTACAGTGCACAAATTATCAACAGGGAGCCAGTTTAATCAAACTTAGGTTTATTTTCCACGTTTTACTGTCACAGGGCATATAAGGCATGATACTAACTGACTGACACTATTGTTTGGGGTGCTAGTTTCAGGGTTTTTGGACTTCACAGACAAAATTCAACCGGTAGATCTACCTTAAATAAGTTCTACCGGTATATCATTAAACAGACATTTTTAGTGGTAAATTAAAATACCTGTATTTTTAAAATCAGTTGAGAAATAAAAAAATCACATGTGAAAATTTGTTTTTGATAGGGCATTGTCAATGCAAAATTCTACAACATGAAAAATTATGAAGAGAAAAAAAACAAACATAATTTTTAGCAAAAAATGGGTTTAATGTGTTAAATAAACACAAATTAAGACACTCTGAATGTTTTATAGCAACATAAAGTTATTTGAGTTTTCATGTTCTACTGCTGTCCAACCAACATGCGAAATGCCCCTTCTAAACATTATTTTGTGTGTAAAACATTTATTTCTCAACCGATATTCAAAACTAATAGATTTTTTTATATACCACAAAAAATACCAGTTCCAGTGATGTATGATTTATGTACGGGGTATTAAACCTGCTGAAAACCCTTTGGTTAAAACCGGCATGCGCGCCGAACAATAGTTCACTATATAATAGGTATGCATAATACGAACAATTTTGAGATGACCCCTAAATGGAATTTAGAAATTCCGTACCTAGTAGACAAAACATACTCGTTTTTTAAAATAAATTGTTTGAGAATGCAAAGCTTTTTATCAAACTATGTGATAATAGTTTTACAAATGGTATCGATTTAAAGATGTTTGATTAGTAGGGATTTAACGTAAACAATTGTTGAAAATATCAGAGCAAAAAAAAAAGATGTCGTGGACACGTTCATGACAAAAGTGAACAACGACATTTGGATTAATTAACACATGAACATGTTTTGAAATGATAAAATCGGCAAGATCTAATCGATCACTTATTATGTTGTAGTAATGTAATGAACTAATGCAAATCAATGACCAAGCCAGTCGGTTTATCGCATTTGCATTGACCCCGCTCATTAGTCGTGTATATGGGCGGGAAGTTGAAAAGTTCTTTTCGTCAAACATGTCTTTAAAAGTAATCTACAATCCTATTTAACACAATACAGGCATGTACACTGACCTTAATAAAACAGTTAGTCCGTATAAACACAGATGAATGTTATTAAGAAGTTAATTATCCGTCTTCTCCTTGTTTGCAGCGGCGCGACACTCTCAAAATGTGAATCAAAATGGCCGTCAGTTTCTGTGAGGTACTCGACAGGATGTTTTACTTTCATATTTAAATGGCCCTGTTTTGTGGATAAATATAATTTTATTTATTTATTTTCAAAGCGCAATGATGTCTAGTTTTGTGATAGTATCCTAAAATGTTTTTGTAAAGATAAAAAATAAAAAAATTAAGCAAAGTATGGTGTATCCCAAAGAGGGTGACCAACTTTCAAAACGGTCTCAAAAAATGGGTAGTCTTGAATTTTGCCCAAATTTTTCAGGAAAGGTAGTATAGGTACAGATCTATCATTCCTGTTAATTTAAGCCAAATTGGTGACTAACCATTTTTTTGTGACCGTTTTGAGAAATCGGTAATTTTCGAGTTACAAAAAAGTCAAAATGTCGGATCTTCACATTTGAACCGCGATTTAGACTATGCTATAGGCTATATGTCGAAAGTGGTCAAAACAAGTGCTAGGGGTATGTTTAACTTATAAACTTACTTTTCTGTGTTGTTTTTGCATTCAAAATAGGCTTAAAGTATCGGTTTTTAAAAGACAACTGTAATTTCCGCGTAACTGCACGTGAGTACAAATTTGGACTACGTTGTGCCAAAACACTTGATATTGAAAAGTGAGTTATGCGCACGGTGCGTGCACGTGAAAAGCTTCAGCAACGCTAAGGGTATAGTTCAATCAATGATTCAATACATAGAACGAAATAAATATCCTCGCTTCTCGCGCCTGTCAATTATGGCAAAGTAAATGGCATGTTTGCCATTGGTGTATATCACGCCTGATGTCAGGCCTGCCAAAACCGTTTAAACAAAATCCTGATATTTTTAAGATTTAAAGAGCGGGAAGAAATTTATAAATGGAAATTTGATCGCACGACTTGATTTTCGCACTTACTTCTTTTTTAACATGTTTTAAGAACTGTAGTTTTTTAACATCAGGTGTAAAAACAAAAAATACAGATCTAACTATATTATTTTTATCAAGATTCTTACGGATGGCGGGAGGTGTACATCACTGGTTCTAGCCAGGAAAAGTGGGTGGTCTGCCTCCATCACAAAAAAATCGACCGTCATATATAACCTGACATATGTTGAAAATGACGTAAAACACCAAACAAACAAATCAAGTTAAACATATTCTGACAGACTGAAGACACCAAACTCAAGAATTTGTTAAAGGACACCATTCTATCCATGATGCATCAATATCTCCTACTGTGTATTTAAAGCCGCGTTGTTATTTTTCTGTATATTTAAGATCACATTGTTGTTTTCTTGTGTATTTAAAGTCACGTTGTTGTTTTCTTGTATATTTAAAGTCCTGTTGTTGTTTTCTTGTATATTTAGACACGTTGTTGTTTCATTGAATATTTAGACACATTGTTGCTTTATTAAAAATTTAGACACGTTGTTGTTTTATTGAATATTTAAAGTCACGTTGTTGTTTTCTTGTATATTTAAAGTCCTGTTGTTGTTTTCTTGTATATTTAGACACGTTGTTGTTTTGTTGAATATTTAAAGGCATGTTGTTGTTTTATTGTATATTTGGACACGTTGTTGTTTTATTGTATATTTAAAGTCACGTTGTTGTTTTATTACATATGGAGGCTCGTTGTTGTTTAATTGTATATTTAGTCACGTTGTTGTCACAGCTTTGAATTTCTGTATTTTGACTTTTGGTTATTTGCTTCTTTCTTTCACAACTACTTTCGAAAGGTTAGTTTACTACAGGACGCTATACTACAGGACGCTGTCCACGCTAGGCCGGGGGGCACAATCGACACCACGGTGCAAACACAGCTGGACAACAAACTTTATTTCTCTTATTTAAAAACAGTGACAGCGTCGTTTCCATCTTCCCGTATTTATTATCTGGTTGATATAAGTTATCTGTAAACCCGTCTCCTGGACGTTGTTTCGATAGTGTCGAAGGTTTGCTTAGACGATCCCAAGGATTCCAGTTATTCCACGTGGCCTCACGCTCTAGCTCATCAATTCCATGTATTAAATCTGAAGGAAATAAATAACAGATTAAAGTAGCTACGCAGCCAACAACAGTCAGATTTTGCAACATATATATGAGGCGCCGTATTGCTTTTTAATACAATTCAGTGATATCACCTATTTGAATGAGTGATATCACTGATTCGAATAGGTGATATCACTGATTCAAATTTAAATGAGTGATATCACCTATTCGAATCAGTTATATCACGTATTCGAACCAGTGATATCACTGATTCGAATAGGTGATATCACTGATTCAATACGAAAGGGTGATATCACCTATTGAATGGGTGATATCACCTATTTGAATAAGTGATATCATTAATTCGAATAGGTGATATCACTCTTTCAAAACGAATGGGTGATATCACCTATTCGAATCAGTGATATCACTCATTCAAATAGGTGATATCACTCATTTAATAGGTGATATCACCCTTTCGTTTTGAATCAGTGATATCACCTATTCGAATCAGTGATATCACCTATTCGTTTTTACAACAAGAAAAATACAGACTTCCCCCAAGAGTATTATCACGAAGAACGTTATACGTCACTGGTATTATATGGTGTTGCTAACGGTTAGTTGTAATAATTAAATAATAATTGTCCACTGTGTTTCTCAGTGTAATTGGTGAAGGGTGTGTTTATTTATAACTTGAATTACTGTATCAAATAATAAAAAAGGCATAGGAAATGAAATTATATTTTGCGGGGTTGGGGTGGTGGTGGGGTGGGTAGTGGGGGTGGGGGCAGCAGTACCACATTTTCTGGATCGACCCCTGTAGGGGTAGGTTTGGTAGGGTGTATAACCCTTCTGCTGTGTGGGGGGAGGGGGGGAATGTCCGCATCTATTGCTGCAAGAGCTGATGCGACCATAACATGAAAGCCGGCCATTATATGCCGATGACGAAACAACCTGCCAAATGTTGCAACAGACGACGATTTTGAAGGTCTGTCTATTTAGTTACGTGGACCCTGGATGGGATCAGTCATTTATACAGAGTTTATTTCTGAATTGGTAATCGTTGATATCACTGATTCGAACAGGTGATATCACTCATTCAAAATGAATGGGTGATATCACCTATTGAATGGGTGATATCACCTATTCAAATCAGTGATATCACCTATTCGAATTGGTGATATCACCCATTCGTTTTGAATAAGTGATATCACTGATTCGAATGAGTGATATCACTGATTCGAATAGACGATATCACCCATTCAATAGGTGATATCACGCATTCAGAATGAATCGGTGATATCACCTATTTGAATGCGTGATATCACCTATTCGAATCAGTGATATCACCGATTCGAATAGGTGATATCACCAAATGGTATAAAAAAGTAATACGGCGCCCCATACATATAGGCCTACTGAAAGGAAAAAGAAACGCAGGGTGCGTATTTCCGCTATATATTGCATATACTGCACACTTAATTCCATATATATTCCAAGAAAATCCCAAGATGTTTTGTAAAAAAAAAAAAGTGCAGTTAGTTAGAGAACAACTGTGATGTTTTAGACTTTTTAATCACAGTACTCGTTGTAACAAGAAATTCATAAATTCTGAAATTCCTCTTTGAAAAATTGTGCCAGTTCAGTACTGTATTTAATGTTAAGTGATTGCAACATTTAAAGCCTAAGTTTGTTCACCTGCTTGAGCCAAATGCGCATTCTGACGATAATAAAACTTTAAAGGGGTAACCATTGGTGTGTTCAGTGCTGTTTAAACATTCTTTCTAAAAGGACAGGCCTAATGTCGCCCTGTACCAGTCGATTAGCAGTAGCATATTAAACATACAATGTATAGCGGAAAAACGCACCCTGCGTATCTTTTTCCTTTCAGTATATGTACACCATATATAATTTACCTATTTCGAGAATCCAAACTCTATAGACAAAATATAAACGGCTTTAATTAGCCAGGCGAAACTCCAAAAACTGGAGCTTCGAAGTAAGAGTTACCAACTTATTTTACGCATATTCAATCACTGGTATTTTTTTAACCCGACAAACCTATACTTTTAATTGGAACAGATACATTATTATGACCTGAACACTAAGAGTATAGTTCAATCAATGATTCAATACAAAGAACGAAATAAATATCCTCGCTTCTGGTGCCTGTCAATTATGACAAAGTAAATGGCATGTTTGCCATTGGTGTAAATCACGTCTGATGTCAGACTTGCCAAAACCGTTTAAACAAAATCCTGATATTTTTAAAATTAAGATTTAAAGAGCGGGAAGAAATTTATAAATGGAGTTTTAATAACCAGTTCTCGATGGGCTGAGCGATCGCCGGTACAAAATGAACAGAAACACGCGTCTTACCTGTTTCAAATTTTCTTTCAAAATTAAGACAATTTAATTGCATCAAAGAAGCAAAGTTACCAATACAGTAAATTTCGTATCTTTTCAGTTTCAAAAGCTCAAAATGTAAAGTGTCAGTCAAAATTAGATCAGTTAACAAAACGAAACTGTATTCTGTACACGAAGAATCAAATGTTTGATATGTCAAAAATAAATTTTTCTATACAGTTATCGCACACAAACATATGAAAATTTAAATTAAAAAAATCTAGGCAATTCTTACCGGGTTAAAGGTTGTTTTGCCTATAAACCATGCATTATATTATAGTATACGAAAACATGAACTCTAAACTCCTAACTTAGAGTTCATGGCTTAGTAATGTTTTAAAACAATAAATAGTCATACTCATTTGCTATTTCAACTATTTTAGATTTTTAAACGCATATCACCCAAGTTGGTTTTCTCAACTGGCTCTTTGACAGCGGGCACTGACTGTTCTATTCTGAACGAGCTCTTCGTCCAGCGTTGACTGTTTTATTGACACTTTCAGTTGACACAGATCGTCTGCTTGACACAGACCGTCTGCAAGCAGGTAATTGTAACTGATTTATAAACAATTTAAACAGAGAGATTGAAAAGTAGACTTACATGTATGCATGACTTTAAAGAACTATACTGAAACGAAAAAGAAACGCAACTCGGGAATTTCTCTATGTACACTATGCTGCTGTTAATCGAATAGCACATGGCTACGTAAGACATTTCTTTTCGGAAAAAAAAGGAAATACTAAAACAACACATAACAAAGGAAATAGTATTCCTTCAAAGTTTCATTATTGACAGAGTATGCGATTGGCACAAGCATGTGAGCAAACTTAGGATGCCAAACTTTGCAAACACTTAACATTAAATACATTACTGAAATGGCTCCATTTTTCAAAGAGGAGCTTCAACATTTATAAATTTCTTGTTACAACGTGTACTGTGATTAAAACGTCTACAATATCACAGGTGTGTCCTTTCTCTAGCTAACAGCAATTTTGTTTATTACAAAACATCTTAGGATTTCTTTGGAATATTATGTGGAATTAAGTGTGCAGTATATCCCATATATAGCGGAAATTCCCGAGTTTCATTCTTTTTCGCTGTAGTATAGTATCTTAGGTCATAATTAAAAGATTGTTTGTTTGCCCAAACGCGACCTGTCCTAAAACAAAAGGCCCAAGAGGGTCTGTGGACGCTCAACTGCTAAAGATAAATTGTATGTATAAGGGGCCATAACTCTTTTAAAAATCATTCAACCGGGATAGGCAACTAGGCGTGGTACTGATCATCCCCGCCAAGTTTCGCTGAAATCCAGATAGAGGTTCAGGAGAACTAGTATGTACAAAGTTGGTATATTAAAACCTTTAACCTTAAATTACTCTGCTAAAATCATTCAACTGGATCACGACAATGAAATGCGCAACTAGGCTTGGTACTAATCATCCCTGCCAATATTCGTTGAAATCCGGCCAGGGGATCAGGGGAATACGTTGGGACAAAGTATGTGCATTAAAACCTTTAAGGGCCAAAAATCATTCAACCAGAACACGGCAATGACAGGTGCAGCTAGGCTTGGTACTGATCATCCCCGCCAGGATTCGTTGAAATCCGGCAAGGAGTTCATAAGAGACCAATCTGCCGTTCGTGCATTAAAACATTTAAAGGACCTTAACTTTGTCAAAAAGCATTCAACGGAAATATGGCGACGATATGCACAACTAGGCTTGATACTGATCATCCTTGCCAAGTTTCGTTGAAATCCGGTCAGTGGTTAAGGATAACTAACCCGGAAAACATTTGTGTATCAAAACACTTTAAAGGGCCATAATTCTGCCAAAAATACGTAAACCGGAACATGACGATGATATGCACAACTAGGCATGGTGCTGATCATCCCTGCAAAGTTTCGTTGAAATCCGGTGAGGGGTTCAGGAGAACTGCACCACACAAAGTGTGTGTATTAAAACCTTTAAAGAGCCATACCTCTGCCAAAAATCATTCAACTGGAATACGGCGATGATTTGCACAACTAGACCTGAAACTGATTATCCCTAAAAGGTTTCGTTTAAATTCGGCCATAACTCTGCCAAAAATACGTAAACCCGAACGCGACGATGATATGCACAACTAGGCCTGGTGCTGATCATCCCTGCAAAGTTTCGTTGAAATCTGGTAAGGGGTTCAGGTGAACTAGTCCAGATAAAGTTTGTGTAATAAAACCTTTAAAGGGCCATAACTCTGCCAAAAATCATTCAACCGGAACAAGGCGATGATTTGCACAACTAAACCTAGAACTGATCATCTCTAAAGCGTTTCATTTAAATTCGGCCAGGGGTTCAGGAGAACTAGTTAGGACAAAGTTTTTGTATTAAAACCTTTTAAGGGTCATAACTCCGCAAAAATCATTCAACCGGAACACGGTGACGATATGTACAACTAGGCATGGCACTGATCATCCCTGCAAAGTGTCAGTGAAATCCAGCTAAATGAAGGACTTTAAAGTTTGGTAAAGATCTGATGAAAAATGAAGGCCCTAACGTCTTAACGAGGCAAAATATAGCATTTTTTAAAATGATCGCATGTGAATGTAAACCGGGCATATTAGTCGATCCTCCGAGCACGTTAAAGATCCATTATTCGCAAGTAAGAGAAGAGCAGGTTCCCGAATATTCCGTTGTGTCCTTCCTACGTTTTTGGGCGTCTCTAAAAAAACTACAGATATACTATGTTTATGAGCAATAAACAACATTCAAATATTTTAAATACTTGGCCATGGTATAAGACCTGACCATTGTGCACTTTTTGTTTTTTAAATAATCAACTTTTCTAAATACAGACTTCAAATGAGTTCACTACAGTACGTGTTATTCGTCAATTCTGACGTCATGTGTTTACAACTGTATCAACCGGTTGGTATAACAGTACGTGTTATTCGTCAATTATGACGTCATAAGTTTAAAACTGTATCAACCGGTTGGTATAACAGTACGTGTTATTCGTCAATTCTGACGTCATGTGTTTACAACTTTATCAACCGGTTGATATATCGATTAAACTGAGGCATGAAGATGTTTGCGTGCACGCGCTCGCGCGTGTGTGTTGAGTGGAGAGGGTATGAGCGGGGTTACAGCAAGTAATCAATTATTTTAAATGTTCATTTGCGCCGACCAACCACCAACCCATCCTCCCAACACCCACCCCACCCTTATCTGAAAATCTCATACGCCAAGCATATATTTAATGGTCATTTTGGGGCCTAAACATTTATATAAATCTGATGATAAAAATAAAAGATCGAGATCAGTCTAGTTTAATGTTACTTATATATATTCACCAGACGATATATACATAGATTATAGTCGGTATATACTATACAATGGTTAATGTTTTTACGACAGAAAACATACTTTGACCCGAAGTTTTATACATGTATCGGTTAAGAAGCGTGTAGACATTAATTACGTTAAAAAAATGCCTAACAAGGATGCGGTGTCCATATTGTAAAGGATGCGATACTCTAAAAACAAGAGGCCCGAGAGTGCCTGAATTGCTGTACTTGCTATATGGTGGGGTGTAGGGGAGGTGGAGGGGGAGTGGGGTAGGAGGCCAGCTTTTTGCTAGCTTTAAAACACATCAAACTTTCGTTAATATAAGCACTCAAACCAAGTTTGGCATGTGACCTAGGGGCGGTGCCAAATTTAACCCCAGGGTCATCATTTGAACAAACTTGGTAGAGGACTATAAGCAGAGTGTAAATACAAAATATTAAACCGTTGGCTCATGTAATTTCAGAGAAGAAGATTTTTTAAGTTTGTCCATATATAAGTCTATTTAAAACATGTAACCCCGGGAACAGGGCCTAATTTGACTCAAGGGTCACAATTTGAACAAACTTGGTAGAGGACCATAAGTTGATGGTAAATACAAAATATTAAACCTTTGGCTCTTGTTGTTTCAGAGAAGAAGGCTGTTAAGTGTTCCCCTATGAAAATCTATGTAAAACATGTGAACCCTGGGGTGGGACCAAATTTGACCCAAGGGTCACCATTCAAACAAATTTGGTCGAGGACCATAAACTGAGTGTAAATATAACATATTAAACCTTTGACTCTTGTAGTTTCAGAGAAGAATATTTTCAAATTGTTTCCCTATATATAAGTCTATGTAAAACTGTGACCCCTGGGGCGGGGCCAAATTAGACCCCAGTGTCACCATTTCAACAAACTTTGCAGAGGCTTCATAAGTAGATAACAAATAAAAAATATTAAAACTTTAGCTCTTCTATTTCTTCCCTATACCTCTATGTAAAACTGGTCCAACAATGGGCCCTAAGCTCCCACTTAAAAATTGAACCCATGAACCAAGGTTTCTTATGAGAAAACATCAATAAAAATAAAAATGAATAATAAAAAATCAATAAAAAATATGCCTCAACTCACGACCTCTGGTGTTTCTAGTGTACATTAGCAAATATTGACGAAGGGCCATAACTCGAGTGTTACTGGATCGATCTGGGTGGTTTTCAAACTCGTTCGAGTTTTCATTAATATCAACAATCTGGCTTAGTTTGGGAAAGATAGAATATAAAATGAAGGTGCTGGAGTTTTCACAAGGCTGAAAATGGCATTTTTAATAATTCAAGGAGACATAACTATGTCGTTCTTGTTCCGATAAAGCTGTTTTTCAAACTTGTCCAAGCTTTCAATAATATCAACAATCTGTTAAAGTTTGGTGAAGATCCCCTGCAAAATGAAGGTCCCAGAGTGTTCACAAGGCTGTAAATGGCATTTTTCAATAATTCAAGGGCACATAACTCTGATATTCCTAGTTCGATATAGCTGGTTTTCGAATTTTACCGAGCTTTCATCAATATCAACGATCTGGCTAAGTTTGGTAAAGATCAAATACAAAATGAAGGTGCTAGAGTGTTCACAGGGCAAAATATGGCATTTTTCAGCAAACTGCTGTTACTGGTCCGATTTGGCTGTTTTTCAAAATTGTTTGAGATTTCATTGATATTAACAATCTGGTAATGTTTGGTAAAGATCGGATGTAAAATGAAGGCCCTATCGTCTTAACGAGGCGAAATATAGTATTTTAACAAAATCAAGGGCCACAACTCTGCTGTTTTTGGTCTGATCTGGCTGGTTTTCGAATTTTCAGAGCTTTCATTAATATTAAAAATCTGGTAAAGTTTAGTAAAGATCGGATAAGAAATGAAGGCCCTATCGTCTTAACGAGACAAAAGTTGACGACGGACGGACGTCGGACAACTCGGCATCCCATGAAAAACGGCACGACTCTAAATGTTTTTATCAATAAAAATCGTAACTATTTTTATTATTTAAAATTAATTTTCTCAGTCAGACAATCGTATTGCTTTCCTGCCACTTTTAATATGCTTTTGAATATGATTATGATGTTTAGACTGTCATCTGATTGTTGTCAGTCGATCAGAATGTCTTCCGAAACTTTATGTCCAGGCCATAGCTTTTATATTGTTTGTTCGTGTTTCTATTAAACCGTCACCTGCTTTATGACTTTATATACCCTGGTCCAAAACTTTTTTTACCGAGTATATATATATAAATTTCGTAAAGCACAATGTTGATATCATCAATTTGCAAAAGTTTACGTTGTTTTATGTCTGCTTACAATGGTGGTTGATTTCTGCCATTTGTCGTCTTTTCGTCTTTTCGTTATTTCGCCTCCGAAAAGACAACAGAACGAAAAGACGACAGAACGAAAAGACGACATTTCAAGGGCGAAACGACGACAGAACGCCACGCGAAAAGACGACACTTTAGCCGCGAAAAGTCGCCATTGGATATTGTCATCTTCTCGTTATTTCGTGTGTTCTTCTGTCGTCTTTTCGCTTCTAATCTGTCGTCTTTTTGTTCTGTCGTTTTTTCGTCTTTTCATTCTGTCGTCTTTTCGCGCTGCATTTGTCGTCTTTTCGTTTTGTCGTCTTTTCGTTCTGTCGTCTTGCCGTTCTATCGTCTTGTCGTTCTGTCATCTTGTCGTTCTGTCATCATGTCGTTCTGTCGTCTTTTCGGCTTCCGGTTGACATGCGTGTTTCGGTCATTGCGGCCATTTCATGGTGACTACTAAAAGTCGGGACGATTTTGAATTGTTGAGGAAAATTGGTAAAAAAAGACAGGATGTGTACATACCTTATGGCCAATCAATAATAAACGGAGGGTTACTATTTCTTTTAAATGTTTTTTTTATAAACGCAGAATGGTTCATTTAATATGAATATTAACACATAATAATATAAATATAATATTTTGACTGTAATTTAGTAGTAACTTTCCGGACAGATACTGATGATCATGTCTGGACCAGTCGTACTAATTATCATGTTTGGAGTAAACCTTATATTGTTATTATTTAAATTGGTATGTATCAATGTAGGATGGTTTAGCGGACATAACTATTAATTTTGTTTATATAAAAATGTAATAAAATGACTTTGTATTTAATGATTTATTTTCCGGGGCCACTTAAAATAGACATGATTTTGGCTACATGGATTTTAGCGCTCATATTCTTCGATCCATTCAAACAAATGACAAACAAAATATTGACTTCTAAATTTAACACTAAATTTTCGGGACCGTTTGTTGATACCATCAATGATTATATCTTGTATTTATCAATGTAGGATGATATAACAAACATAATTAAGAATGTGTTTAATATTTTACGAAACTGTTGAACATGTATGTGACTGATAATTGTGCTAACATAATTGTTCATTTGGAAAACAATAAATGCCAAACCCTAATAATATATCTTTCTCTTAATATTTTATTTAAAATAGTTGTGTAACATATCAAGTTGTAATATGTTAATAGTTTAGAACCATATCTACAACATACGAAATATAATAGCCTAGAAAAAAGGTTACACATGTACGCGTTCTTAACATTTAATATTTCATTAGCTCGACTCTTTCGGGAAAAAAAGGAAGCACTTGTCATCACTTGATCGTCGTATCCGCTCGATTGAAATTTGTGTGTAAGCTTGTATCTCCGAAGCTCATAATGGACCGTAACTTTATACATGTGTTTGGCATCATTATTCAAAGTCAAGCAGCCAGGTTACGGTCATAAACAACTATAAAAATATGAACAAATTTTAGATCATCTACATATTGCAATTAAAACTTGACACTTTCAAAAGAACTGATTAAGATAAAGCCACACATATAATTATCACTTCAATATTAATATATAACGTGTGAAAAACTATTTAATGAGATGCAGAATCAATTCAATTCATTACTTTTATTCGACATATCATAATTACATGTTTATTCCCTTACACAAAACTATTTGAAAGAACTAGTAACCCTTCGTTTATTAGTTATTGAACATACCTGTCGTTTTGGCCCGTCCCGATTTCTAGTAGTCACCATGAAATGGTCACAATGACCGAAACCCGCAGCCAACCGTAAGGCGACTGACGACAGAACGACAAGACGACAGAACGAAAAGACGACAAACGCAGCGCAAAAAGACGACAGAACGAAAAGACGAAAAGACAACAGATTAGAAGCGAAAAGACGACAGTCGTAATACGAAATAACGTAAATACGACAATATCAAATGGCGTCTTTTCGCGGCTGAAGTGTCGTCTCTTCGTATTTTTGTGTGGCGTTCTGTCGTCTTTTTGCCCTTGAAATGTTGTCTTTTCGTTCTGTCGTTTTTTCATGCTGCATTTGTCATCTTTTCTTCCTGTCGTCTTTTCGTTCTGTTGTCTTTTCGCGGCGTAATAACGAAAAGACGACATGGCAGAAATCAGCCACCACAGCTTACACTTCACCTTAGGCTTATAACGTGGGCGACTTCAAAATATGTTCACCACATTGTTTTCAGTGCCGGAATTACTCTTTTTTTTTTTAATATCAAAAAGTGTTTTTTTTTAGAAAATAACTGTTTAATATATATCATTCGACATTTTTTTTCCCAGAAAGTTGCTATAAAAGTAAATCACTGGATTGGAAATAACTTGAACTAAGAAATAAGTCGTAGATTATTGAAATGGGTTAAGTAGTTTAGAAGTTTTGGGGAATTAATAACAGCAATTTGATCATACTAAGCCAATGACGTCGTCAAATTAAAAAACAAATCTGCATACTGCAGTACACTTTGATTATAAAGCATAAAAGAAAAAGAATAGTTGTAGTTTTGTCGTGAATAACAGATTTTATTTCTTCTCGAAGTGATCAAACTTCAATATTTTCACCCATGCTTCGCATTCGTGAAAATATAAGGTTTTCACACTTCTCGATAAAATCAAATCTGTTATTCACTCCAAAAAACAAATATCCTCTATTTATTTTAACTTACCTGACATAAGAGCATATTCCAGTTCATTGTCTGTCTCCGTCTTCGATCGTATTACGTACGCATCAAAGGAGTCGCTTATAACCAAGAACAATGCGAACAATGTAAAGGTCGTCATGCTTACACCCCTCATTGTATGTCTACACGTGGTCAAGTGTCGTCTGCAACGCCACGATGAACAAGTGGACAATTACTCCGGCAGCAAACTGCTTTATAGCCATTGTCATCGGATGCTTAGTCATTTATTTATTTGTTCATTTAAAAACAAAAATTGTTTTACCAACATATTAACCTTATGTTTAACAATAATTCCATTAAAGTAAGTAACCCCGTGTTTTAGCGTTATAGGAGGCTTAATACGCCTTTTCTAGAATTGTGGATAATGGCAGTACGTAACCAAATGCTTTCAGACATTCGTTTGGGGAGTTCGCGTTACGTACGTGAAAAGACGAGAGTATTGAATGTCATTTATTTGATATTTTAAAAGGGATTTAATCGTTTATAAAACAGAAAACGTATGAAACGCATACCCATGCATGGTATATAATACTTGGTGTATAATATATTTATCAGACAATAGTAGTTAAGCCCCCATACGTGTTTGGGTCATTTTCAAAAAATGGAGAGATCGGATTTGTAACTTAAATGTAAAACGAACTAAATTTTATCATAATAACAGCATACACGAGAATGTGGACAGTCAAAACGCATAAGATGCAAACACAGCGCTTTCAAATAAATGTTTTATTATTATTTAAAGCAGCAACAACCCTGGTCATGTATCTGTGATGTTACCGAACTTGTTTGATAAATTTAAACGTATAAAGTAAAATATCACACTAATGTGACCCATATATTACTGTGTTTACAGTATTGTTAAAAGTGACAAATCTATATAGCGGTCTACTCAAGAAACTTACACGTATCAATTTCTTAGCTTCGAGCAAGCAGTTTCGGGGTACTACCTTATTTTCGTCTTTTGTGCAGTCGTTTTGACCTCCCGAGATTGCCGTATATGGAAGCGTAGCTACTCCAATCTTTAGTTTGTGCCGCCTGGCACCACTAGAGATGGGCAGAGCCATTCCATACTGCAGGCTGGGTTTTTTCGCTAGATAATTCGAGAGGAACATACTGTTTGCAAAATGACGAAACATAGGAAGTGATGACAAATAAAACCGATTATATCCTTCTTTTTGCTGAGTTTTATGCATTGAAAGAATGGGGGTTTTAGTCAATTGAACGATTTCTTGTTGATGCAGTCATCGCGTTAGGTACAAACCGGTGTCGTGCCACAAACTCGACCTACGTTATCAAGGGGTCAAGTCCTATAAAACCAGAAGCGCTTTGATTCATACTGCTTCGTAAATATTTGCTATCGATAAATAATGCTCGAAAACCTTTAAAGCACAAAGGCAATAATGACATCAAAACGATGCTTTTTTGTGTCGCCTGCGTAGCATGGCAGACACGTAGGGATCACTTTGTCCGTCGTCCGTCGTCCGTCGTCCGACACACTTTAACCTGCAATCTAACCTTGGTCACATATTCATCTTACCACACATAATAGTGTTACCTATGACCAAAAACTCTGACTTTCATTTTAGCAGAGTTATGCCCCCTTTCATAAAACCTTAACCTGCAACCTAACCAAGCTCATAACTGGCCTATTACCAAGCTCATAACTGGCCTATTTCACCTAGGTTCCTGAAACTTTACACACATATTGTAATGCCGGCCCTGTGTCCTATCAGGGAGGGTTACATGTATCTGATTTCTGGGTTCATTCTGGGTTTACTTTTGTCAGGCCGATAAACTTTAATTGGATTTGTCAGGAAATGGACACATTATAATCAGTTACTTTTTTATTAACTGTGAAATGCCAAACGGATACTTTATGTGTAATTAAATATATAAAAACAGACAGATGTTGTTAATTTATATATATAAAGAAATATATAGATCTAAGTAATTAACTTTATCTAGATCTAGTCAGGTTTCACCTGTCTAAAATGCCAATCCGGAAAATTATATATTTTTAATGTTATCCAAAATAGACCCAATCGGGTAATTTGACCGGATCGGGTTAAACTTGAAATCCGGTAAGACCAGATCGTGTAACCTAGAAGGGCAATGTAATTTAAAAGAGCTTTTCTAAGTTATTCTGGTCTTAAATCAAATGTTCAAACATTGGGATTTACCTGATAACTATTCATTTCGGGTGTTTTACCTAATTTTGTAAAAGCCTGATCGAACAAACCAACTGTAAGGTCAGAATGTGAGACGTCGTCTGATTTAAAATGACCGCGTCAATCTATTTATACGTCACAGACGTGTGACGTCATGTCTCGAGACAACCGTCATGGCGCACATCATATATATTTGCGCGGTCACGAATTGGCATTTTAAAACAGTGATATTACGATAAATGCACAATGGTGGATTAAATCATTGGACTAACTAGTATTCTACGGATTATATTAACAAAGGTAAGTTGATGATATTATTAAAATCACTCGCGTAACTGTGTATTCGACATTCTTAGATCGGCACATGTGCTCGCTTTAGTACGGCTATTTAATACACAGTTAGGCGAAACATGTAGCTGTAGGAAATCAAGAATAAATACGTTCAAGGATGCTTTAAAAGATAGTTATTTACATGAATACAAGGATGAATTGTGGCACGGGCATTGCTATATTCATCTTAGAACACAGCATATTGTTACCTACGATCGATAACTTTGACTTCCATTTTGGTAGAGTTATGCCCCTTTTCATAAAACTTTAACCTGTAAAAACCTAGCTCATAACTTGGCAAAATATTGACCTATGGTCATGAACTTTATAATTGTTCTTTATCAGTAATCCAATGCAGATTTATGCCCCTGCTCATAAACGTCAACACTTTAAAAAAACAATTGCTCCATTATTCAGGAAGGATTGCATAACCTCTCTTCAAACTTTATAATTAGATTGTACTTGCTGAAATAAGCACACGGCAGGCGACACACGTGTTCCGTGGAACACCCTTCAACTTGTCTTTATAATTTGCTATATAATATTATAGTATGGTAGATTTGAGACTAATTTTTTTTCTATTTTCAGTCACTCATAATATCAATATTGTAAACACGAGACAGTCATATAACACTGACTGCTACTTATTGTGAGGTAAAAATGAGGCAAAGCGCTGACTAATTTTAGATATTTGAATGCGCTTTAGAATCTTCCACACTCCACCCCGCTCTTCTTTGTAGGAAACGGCGTTTTCCTGAACAGTGGTCTGTTTTTCATTGTAGGTAGCGTACTGACCACGTGACTGCTGGTTACCGCCGTCATACCCGTCATTCCGTTGATAACCAGCATTTCCACGACGTGGTTCAGATTCGACCGAGCTGTAGGATGCACCGTCGTCGCTGTCGTTACACCAGTCAGGCTGTCGATGTGGGTCGGAAATGCTTCTGCTATCCGAGATGTTCGATACGACCTCGTCACTGCCTCCATACTCGTCATTCTGTGAATAACCAACGTTCCCATCACGTAGTTTGGGTACGATACCTTGGCTTCTATTCGGTCTTCTTGTTTTTCGAGAATCAACATTACGTGGTTTGGGTACGACGCTAATCTCGTCACTGCCTTTATACTCGTCATTCTGTGAATAACCAACGTTCCCATCACGTAGTTCGGGTACGATACTGAGGCTTCTATTCGGTATTCTTGTCTTTCGAGAATCAACATCACGTGGTTTGGGTACGACGCTATTCACAGCGTTTGTTCTACGTTCCTGTTGTAAACTTCCCTGTTGTCTAACTTTTCCATCACGTGGTTTGGATGCGACACTGGTGCTTTTCTTCGGTCTACGTTTCTTCCGAGAACCATCATCTCCACCACTTGGTTCTGGTACGACAGTGCTGTTACTGTTCGAGCTACACATCCCGGAGTCACACTCTTTCTTCAATAAGTAGACAAGAAAACCGCAGAGACAGACGATCAACAGGAAAACGAAACTTCCTGCTGTTACACACAAAAAGAACGAGTAGCCAAGCTCGGACGTGGAATACTTTGTAGCCAATCTGCAGCAGCCGATAAAGCTTAGGAAACCTGTAAATAAAGAAATTCATTAGAATCATTATGCAAACAATTATGTTAATGTAGTAGATTGACCGTGCAGTTTCATGGTTAAACATAAACTCGACGTTTCTTATAACGAAGTAAGAAAATGTTGTTTTTGTTTCTATGTTGTTGATTTTACATCGTTTTGATATTGTATCTTTTAAATTGATTAATTATTGATATTCAGCATGCATGTTTCATATGAATTGTCGTGTATCAACATTTTAAACTAGATAAGTTAAGAGGTCAAAAGAACATTTATTGTAGTTCGTTCTTTATTTATATATAGTTTAAAATAGTTTCGCATTCAAAACTCGGTGTCCAGCAAAGTCATGGTTATACCTGCGAAAAGATAGCAAATAAAACAGCATCCCCCAAGTACATTCCAACTGTCAGAGCCGTCTTTGTTACATATACCAACAGCGCCGATTCCAATCACAGAAAGAGCCATAAACGTAAATGATGTCGCTTGAAGGCCGAGCACGCCATTGTCTAGTTCTGAAAATAACACGACATTATTATTACAACATAGCTTTTTCATTGTACGATATATGCTCATATGTGTATATAACATATTAATCGCATCTGGTTATTTATTTTTTAATTAAATCAAGGACCATAACTCCGGTGTTCGTCATCCGTTATTGGTATTTTCGTTTAACTCATGTGAGTTTTCATTGATATTAAGATTCTGGTCAGGTTTAGTAAATATCAGATTCAAAAGAAAGGTGCTAGGGTGTTGACAGTGCAAATACAGCATTATCCATTAAACCATTAAACCAAGGGCAATAACACTGATGTTTATTATCCAATATAAGTGGTTTTCGAACTCTACGTTTGTATTGATAGTATTCATCTGACGAATGTTGGCAAAGATCCGATGTAAAATGAAAGCGCTATAGTGTTGACAAGTCTTTTCTCTGGTGTCTTTAAACTGATGCTGGTGTTTTTCAAACTAGTCTAGGCTTTGATTGATATTAAGACTCATGCCAAGTTTGGTAAAGATCGGATGCAAAATGTAGGTGCTAGAGTGTTGACAAGGAAAAATATAGCGTTGTTTTATTAAATCAAGGGCCATAAGAATGGTGATTATTTTTCAATACTGGTGTTTTTTTAACTAGTCCGAGTTCTGATTGATATAAAGACTCTGGCAAAGTTTGGTAAAGATCATTTGCAAACTTAAGGCGCTAGAGTGTTGACATGGCAAACTATAGCGTTTTTTTATTAAATCAAAGACCATAGCATTTTTCATTTAATCACAGGTCATAACTCTGGTGTTTATTATCCGATATCAATGGTTTTCGAACTCGTCCGAGCTGTCAATGACATTAGGACTCTGGTCAAGTTTGGTAAAGAAATATAAAAAGATCGAATAGGGAAAGTAGCATTCAAGGAGGTCAGTCAACCACAAAACACAGAAACAAACACGCAAACAGACAAACAAGAAGGCAAAAGTAATATTAAATGAAAACGACATCACAAACACAAAAGGGTTGACAATAGGGCTACCGCCTTGGAACGGTCAGTGGCAAAGTAGGCTACTGGGTGTTAAACCGGTTCTAGGGTGCACCAAACCTCACGCTTACCCTAATGTCATAGATCATATGCACGATGAAGGCACTAGAGTGTTGACAATGCAAAATATAGCAGTATTTCTTTAATTTAAGAGCCATAACTATGTTGTTTATTATCCGAAATTGGTGGTTTTCTAATTCGTCCGTGCTCTGATGGATATGAAGACTATGACCAAGTTGGATAAAGTTCATCATATATATGCAAAAAGTGAATGGACGGACGACAGACAACGGACAATTCAGCGAATGATGTTCCCCGCCATTATTCACTTTTCAAGATACATAATTTATAAGATATAAACTTATAATGGTTGATATTGTGTTTCAAACGCACAACAATAAACGGCATAACTTTCAAAATCCTACTGCTAACAAAATGCATTTAACACTATGAAGAAATTTCAGTAAATAACAATTACTCCTATACTTATTAGCTATTATAGTTTTAGAGGAGCATTTTACAATGTTAAGACATGATTTAAAACTATGAAGGGCAATAACTCCTGTACATTTTTACTTGATTTATCTGCCCTTGCTTCTTACAAATTATTACTTGTTAGCTCATATATATTTTATCAGTAGGCAACACAAACTTTTACAATATTAACTTATAAAGGGAAATTACACCTGTATTTTAATCAGATTTATCTACCCTTGTTACAGCAGTCTTGTTTCCTACTCATGAATTCAAGGTACGGATCTTGCACAGCTGGTTTTGTCAGGCTAGCCCTTATAGTTTTAGTTGAGTAGGCGACATACTATTTTATAATATATTAAGTAGACTTGAAAATATAAAGGGCAATAACTCTTGTAATTTATATCCGATGTATATTCCCTTACTTCCTGCACATCACAACATGCTAGTGATCTTGCACACCAGTTTTGGAGTACGTAGGTATAACGGTTTTTGAGGAGTAGGCGATACAAGTTTGCGACAAACGGACGGACACACAGACGGACGGAAGGACAATGTCATTGCTATATCTTCCGCATTTGCGAAAGCGGTGGATCTTGACACCATAGGTAAGCATCATGTAAAGTTTGAAAAACATCGGTTATAAACTGTGGGAGGAGATAGACACACACACTTTTTCCGGACGTACGAAAGGCCGGACGGACGTCCTACGGATAGTACCTTAAGTGTTTTTTCCATTGTTTAAAATGAAAGTAATGACCACTTAAAGAACAAAAGGCTTAAGTGGTTACGGAACAAATTATATTGAATTCCTTTGTGTTAAGCCACACATCCTACCAAGGTAGTGAATGCGTGCGCGGACAAACAGACGGACATGGCTAATGTTATATGCCCCCTCACCATTCGGTGGTGGAGGCATACACATTTTAACGAGCATCCTTACCTTCACCACTTCCGTATGAAACGCATGTATCATTGTCTGCTCCGCCACAGCAATGGTAGAATAGACCAAGAGAGTCACAATTTGCGTTTGATGCCCACTTTGGAGAAAAGAATCCGACGGTTTGGAAGATGAACGTTGGCGCCAGTAAGCTCCAACCAAAACAACATGCCAGAAATGTGTCACCCATTGTCAAGAGATTGACGCTACTAGCTCACAGGTTTATGAAAGAGGCAACTGTAATGTTGGTGTGATGGCTGCAGCTACGATGATTTGCTATTAAAAAAACACATAAAATAAAACATAACTATCAGGTAAGTGTTTAGTATAATTCCTATAAAGAAAATAAACGATATTTTATACACAGTCGTATCACCAAGGGTGTAGGCTTTTTTCTCCCACCAACTTTTTCGTTGAACTTAATTGCGCTTTTTGTTTTCGTTTGGTAAATTGCACAGACGGAAGCTTCACACTCCCAGCCCAAGCCACCCTTTCCAACAGGAACGATCCATACCTATATAACCTCTCATCGCTATTGGAGATGCGGAACAGCATCGCCACCCCATTTACACATTCCTGGGTACGGTACTGGAATATTCTATGCCCATTCGAATATCCCTTTTCATTAGATATAAGCAGTGAAGTAATAATCATTACTTCACTGATATAAGCCAGTATAGACACTACCCAATCCAAATCATGCTTTGATGTTTGATGTTATCTGGACGTCATTACTAGCATTTGATTGTTCTTAGATCCCGAACACCTCATATATAGTATCCACGCTTTAATTTAAATACGCGGTTGGTAAAGGAAGCCGTTCTTTGGCATAGATTACATTTCTTCACCCACTATGGTCTGTGGAGGAGAACCACTGATGGGAGGAGCTTATCTAATGGGTGGAGCTCATCTGATGGGAGGAGCTTTTCTAATGGGAGGAGCTTATCTGATGGGAGGAGCTTATCTGTATATTTTCTTCAGTTATGTTTATTTAACCTGTTTACTTTCAACTTACACTAACCTAACCTAAACCCAACTTTGACGCGTGCCTAAAGAACTGATTGCTATCAGTGCCAGGAACCTATACTTCAATTTTCATCCCTGTCCGTGCCAAGGAATCTAAACAAGTCTTAAATAAGTATGTATTAAATATAACTAATAGGTTATATAAATGCAAACTAAATAAATAAAGACGAGATTTATTAAACACACATAACGGAATTATTAACATGGAAGAAATCGATACGAATCTTGTCTAAACGAGAATTAAAACTGTTTTTAATATATGATAATTGAATACAGGCACTATACAGTATGCGTAGATTATAAAAGAAAATGTTTTAAAAATCCGAATATTATGCCAAATCCGATTTGGCATTAGCTTATCTGCACCGATTCCCTTACATATAAAACGCTATGAAAAAAAAGTGTATAATACACGTGCAAATGGATCAACATTATTCACATTAAGTTAATAGAAACTCGATAGATTAAGAAATAGAACATCGTTTACGGTAAATTATCGTGTAATACATCACGGTTTGGAGTTCAATTGTAAACAATTGTTTTCAATTGAACGACAAACCGTGATATATATCTTTTATTTTCAAATAGTAGGCATTCTGCCCATGAGTTCACAAATATCGATAAATACAGAATTACATGCATATGATATACAGTTCCGGTAATTGACAATATATTGGTATGCATAAAATGAGTTGATACATGTTATGGATTGATATATAAAAGAGGTGTTGTTGTTTTAAACAATTTGAAAAGAACAAAAAAAAACAAGAAAAAAAAACAACAAAACAAAAGAAAACGTACATGAGATAAATAATTATAGAAAATAAACAGAAATATTCCAATTATATTGAAAAAATATATTAATAGTATTCAGAGTGGAGAAAAGTGTGTTATTTATTATAATGTGTATCATCACGTTTCTTAAAGATCTTATAAATGTATGTTGATAGATTTTTTATTGTTTGTGATATTTACAAGATAATTCACCGTAAACGATGTCCTATTTCTATTTAAATAACCCTAAAATGTGAAAATAACGCATACATATGAAATGCTTTGCTTACTCTCCTAACGTTTAGTTTAAACTTATTTGTTTTACATCGATTGTAACGAAAGCTCTATGAACTTATTTGAATCACTCTCGATGTCTTCCTGGGTAGAACCAGTACTAAGCAATGCAGATAAAGTGTCTTGCTCAGGGACACAAAGCATATGGCAATGACGGGAATCGAACCCACGACTTTTGGATCATGGGTCCAACGCTCTACCACTAGACCACAGCGCTCCACAACTCTCCTAACGTTACAGTGATATCTGCTTATTCTCCTAACGTTGCAAACGTTACAGTGATATATCGTTGAATATAACGAGATATTTTAAACTGGGCTATATAGTGCGGGTGTATTAGAATAAATATTAGTCTGACATTAATTGACAAATGCGATATACAGTGCGTAATAATAGTACTCGTACTGAAAACCCGTGACCCATTGAGCGTTTAGGTTGTTGCAATTCAATATTAATACTTTAAAGGGAATGGAGTAGATCTTGAAGACAATGGGTAGAACACAAGTAACAAAAGTAAACCCATCAAAATGGGTTTCAGGTGCATGTTCAATTTACATATGCACTAAACTAGGCCACATGAAATATTCATTTAATTTTGTTAATGAAATAGTTTGATCGGGTAAACCCGACGACTCGGCTAGCTTTTGGTGCATACATCACTGATATTAATTAAAGTTCAATACATACAATTGAAAATTGGAATACCAATTAAAATTCAACGTAACACTAGTTATTACATACAAGTGAAAATTGGAATAACAATTATTTGGGTTGGAATTACAATTATTTGGAATAACAATTAATATATACCTGTAACGATATATAATAGTTATTTCAATTTACATTTGTATGTAGTTAAGGTATATACCTGTAACGATATATAATAGTTATTTCAATTTACATATGTATGTAGTTAAGGTATTTAATAGTTATTTCAATTTTCATTTGTATGTATTTACGGCAGCGTTGCGTTTAAGTATTGACCTGTAACGACGGAAATAGAGGATATTTGTTGGTTTTGAGTGAATATAGGATTTATTTTTATGGACAAGTGAGAAAACTTATATTTTCACGAGTGCTTTAGCACGCGTGCAAATATTTGAATTTTCTCACTTCGAGATGAAAATAAATCCTATATTCACGACAAACCAACAAATATTCAATATAATTTATTATAACAAAACAATGACGTCAATAACGTCAACAACGTCAGCAGCGGCATTACGTCAATTTCGGTGTGTGTGTGTGTGTGTGTGTGTGTGTGTGTGTTGTGATTTACGTCATTTTCAACACATGCAAGTTTATATATGACGGTCGATTTTTTGTGGTGCAGGCAGACCACCCACTTTTCCTGTGTAGAACCAGTACTGTACACATCCCGCCATTCGCAATAATCGACACTTCCTCGCGTCATTTTCGGTATTTCACACGTGAAATATAAAAATGAAAATATAAGGTTTTATTTTAATCATAAAATCCACTAGATCTATTTCTCTGTAAAGTATATAATAACATTACGTGGTCAAAGTATTAACTTTCATACCCCATCCAACCCCTTCTCCAAGAAGCGAAAACGGGGTTGGCTGGGGTATGAAATAAAACCTTAATTTCGTCTTTAAAAGTTTGCATATTGTAAAATTAAAACAATTACTAGTTAATTTCAACAGGTTATGGCATTTTGGTCAGTAAAAAAGGTTTTTTAAGCGAGTTTATTGTCGAAATATCCGTTATAAAATCCTGCTGATATAAGTTTTCTCATCGCTTAATGGAGAGGGCTGGCGTGGCGCCTTCGGTAGCGCGGCGGATTTGTAACCAGAGGCAATATGCAAACGTTATCGGTCTATCCTCCGAGCACGTTAAAGAACCATAGGAATCTATTCGATAATAAGAGTAGGGCACGGTTCCCGGATTCCTATGTATCCTTCCCCTCTCTGTGGGGCGGCTCTAAATAACCTATACTGTGTTGATGAGCCGTTAAACAACATTCAGTTCATCGCTAAATGGAATTAAAGCGGGGCCATGTAATGAGAGTGATATTTGCAACGTCATAAAACTTCAAACTGAATTTTATTTCGCATTACCGTGTGAAAGATATACAACTCAGCACATTTATTATATTATTATAAATTATTATTATTATTATTATATGTGTATAATAATAAAATCTGTTTTATTCCCAGTAATCAGTCGGGAACTTACGCTCTGTGTTACGTTTATGCCCGCAAGCCGCGTTGTTTCATTAATAATGATAAAACAATGCCAGAGACTACAATACTTATTATAAAGCTTACTCCGATCAACATACTTACATTAAGTTACAAAAAGTAGTAATTTCCCAAAGTAAACATGTGCACATACCTAATTTAAACTAACAAGATATTCTACTAAACTATATAACCAAAAATGCATAACTGTTTAAACTAAAATCTTGTAGTCTCATCCGCACCTTTTGTTCCTTTGAAGGTTAGCCTGGATCGGCAATTTACTTCCTCTGTTGGATTTAAAATAACTGAATATCAACTACAAAGCATCAAACCTGATTGGTTGTATCTGTGATTTTATAAAATTTGATTGGTTGTATCTGTAATTATAAACATATTGTTCAACTTTGTATTCGTTTCTCAAAAACGACACTTATTAAACAGGAAGATGGAATAACCAATTCCTATTTTTAGCTTAGGTTTACCTTCATATGTTGGCAACGTCCTAATTTTTTAAAATGGCGATTTCCAATTATTGAACACTACCTTGTCGCATGTTTCATGCGGTCGTGTTTGTTGTTCGTTTAATTATTTCTATACTCGCTGTAAAAGCAGGGTACAGTTTCATTATTGTATAGCACTAAACTTCTTTTATAATTTAATTCGTAAACTCGAACAATTATAATATATTTATATTTTAGACTACTCAACGGACTCAACTTCTGTTTCTTATTATGTCAATATTAATAATTAATATTGAATGACATATAATAAACTAAACAAGACAATATAGATGTGATTTACGTTTGCAGCAAGACATTTTTAATCAACTAAATATATATGGCAAATTAGTAGACAATGACTCTGCTGGTCGTGGTAAAAACTGGTTCCTGTAAATTGCTCCATTGAAACAAAAATCCACCGATGTTCCATATATTGGCACTAGTAACCACAAAAAAAGTTTGATACAAACCATCAATTTGCCGGTAAGGATGCAACGTACATCTGTGTCCAGGCGCGTTGCTAAGAGTAGGCCCTATAGGCCCGGGCCTGCATATAACTGAACGATTTAACATTTTGAAATGATTGAGAATGTAATAAAATATGAGAGGGTGGTGGGGATGGGGAAGGCATACGTACGCACAATTTAAAAATCTAATAGCATTTCAGTCCTATAATAACTAATAACAATCACATATGTAACAACAGTGTGTCGGTAAAACAGTTTACTGTTATTCGAATATATGTATTATTTTTTATTTTGTTTATATCAAGACTAGTACATGTTTGTTTGGCATTTTTATATATATAGACCATTAATAATTCGAAAGGCATGCGTTCTATTTAAAGACCTGTGCCCCGTTAGATACATATTGACCGTAACTCAAACTATGAACTGTTTTTCTAAGAATATATGTAACAGTTGATGAGTTCGGTTACACAATAAGACATTGTAGTAAGCTGCGACTGTATGGAGATGGACAGACATAAACACATACAGACGTTCTGATGGGTGGATGTTCGGATGAATGGATAGACATAAACACATACAGACGTTCTGATGGGTGGATGTTCGGATGAATGGATAGACATAAACACATACAGACGTTCTGATGGGTGGATGTTCGGAGGAATGGATAGACATAAACACATACAGACGTTCTGATGGGTGGATGTTCGGATGAATGGATGTTAGGATGAATGGATGGACAGATATTTATGCATGTTTTTCTTTAAACTGAAATAGTTTCAATGTTTTAAAAGCTCTATATGAACATCCGGTCGCAACGGGTTTACAATATTAACATCATACACAATGGGTACATTTCAGTCACAGTGAATTTTAAAACATGACTTAAAATAGATAGAACATAAACCGTTTGATATGTTCAGTGACTTGATAAATATACTAGACGGTAACTATATCAGATTTGTATTAAGTTTGAAAATAAATAAGCCTTATATCATTCACATGTCTAACCCTGCATGTTTAAGTCAGAAGGATTATGTATCGTAACATATCCATTATTTGTAACACAATTATTAAAATGTGATATAATAGTTAATTAAAACAGCGTTTTATTTCAACAACTAATTCATACCGAAAATTCCACTGAGGGAGAGAAATACCTACTCTTCAAACTGCGCAGATAACATATTGTAAAATATCAGTTTACCGACTATCGTTTGAATATGTAAAACTATTAAATTCGCAACCAGACATATAATTTGACATGTCTGGTATTAAATTAATAGAGCGACGTTAATAATGCGATAATATTAATTGCATATCGTTTAGTGCATTTTGAAAAGACCACCTGGGTGCAATAAATTGTATTACCCTCAAAATAATGACACAAAAGCAAAGTTAACACGAGATTATCACATCATAAATTATTTTCAGTTTCAAAATAATGAATGTGACTAAAATATTTGGCAAGTAGCTTAAGTCATATTAAATAGTTTGTAAACAAAGATGAAGGCCAGAATGAGAGCAACGTCTCAGGCCAGAATGAGAGCAACGTCTCAGGCCAGAATGAGAGCAACGTCTCTCCTCTTGTGTTGGGCAACTGCGTGGAGACAACAGTCAGAACGCGAATTGCCTCTACTGAGTTTTTTCTTTGTTGGTGCATCTTCAAACGCACTTCATAAACGCACACAAATGCGCGAGTAACCCTGCATGTTTACGTCAGAAAGCTTATGTAATCGTAACATATCCATTATTTGTTTGACACATGCTTTTTTAAGAAACTTCTTATGGGGTGGTTTTAAAACGATATCCTATAGTAGTTATGCCATAACTAAAAGTAATTCGTATTTGCTGCATATCAGGTAAATGAACTTGATAAAGAAGTCAGACTAAATGACCACTAAGACTGTCTTGATTTTGGTGCTGTTGTTACTTTTAATAGGTATTTTACCAATATGTAACTTTAGCAAACATATTATTTGTTGTGTATGATACTGAAGAAAAATGTATGCATTAAAATAATTGAAAAAGTTCAGTATTAGCACAGTAATTGCTATAGCCAGAAAACATCCCGTAATGGCATTCTCTTTTTGATATTTGGAATCATGTTGATCGAGTTGTAATACATACCGTTTCTGGTTATAAGAATGCACTAGTGCTAAAAATATGGCAGCATGAGATACTCCAGAATGCACACTTTAGTTATCGATAAGCACAATAATCGCCGTTCATGCAAGCAATCAGATTCACCTAAATACGTTCACTTCGGTGCACCATGACCGGGCCTGCACAATCTATTTAACATAGCTACGCCTACTCGATTCAGTAGACAGCTAGCAACACAGCGTTTAAATATAAAGTGAAACGGGACATGCGCAATGAAAGAGTCTACTCGGTTCAGTAAAATTGGTGGCACTACTAGTTTCCCGCCCAAAATTATGGCTTCCATATACGGCGCCCAAATTACATGTTATAGATGATAACTTACAGACGTCCTTTTTCTTAGATATATACGCTTATTGTTTTATAATGTTCACATTTATGTGTTTCTATATCATGAAATTATAAAATCCTTCGATGGATATATAAAGAAGAACCATATTATGCACGTTACAATTCGTGCTTAACTTGTGCGCTAATCAGTGATTCAAAAAGCCCGTAAATCCATCCTCGGTAACAACGCTGCCGTAATAATCATCGATATATTTATATATATATAGAACGATTCATTCTGCGCTAAATTGTGATTTGAGCATGCGATACATATCAGCTATCGAATTTTGTCATTGAGTAAAGTCCAATTGGTCCTACAATGCTTTTGCAATGAAAATATATATTCAGGGTCCCCAAATTAGGTGTTTTTGTAAAATTATAACATAGGAAAAGAATAGATGCAAATTAAAGCATAAGATACCTTATACTATTGAACCTCTAATTTAAACAAAATATGCAAACTGCAACAACATTACTATTCAATATAAAAATATAACATAAGTATTATCATTTCCCAAGTAATATTAAAAGGTATTGATTTTCATTTGGAAAATGTTTTATGATCTAGGCACAACATGAGCTAATTTTGTTTATTCTTATTGGTACTATATATAATGTTGACAATAATATCTGTCCTGACCTTATTTTAAGTTTCCAAATAGGCATTCAATAATTGATTCCATATAATGTTCACAAAAAAATATTATTTGGAACATGTAAAAAACCATATTTAGATGAATTGCAAGCTGAATTGGTTCAACAAACATAATACGGCTATTAGTCGTTAATAGCCAGAGTTATTTGGCACCCACTATTTATGTAAGCTAGCTCTGCAGTTGTAATATTCATATAGTTGCGCATGCGCAACTCTTTACATCCTCTTCCTGCCAAAATGAAATAGTACGGTACGTTTAATAAATGATAATATTTTCTTATGTGTTTGTCAGGTTTGTTCCTTCCTAATAATACGGACTATTACTATTATAGCCAGAGTTATTTGGAGGAACCCACTGTTTATGTAAGGTAGATCTGCAACTGTAATATTCGTATCATTGCGCATGTTCAACCCTTTTTATTCTCTTTCTGCCATAATGAAAGAAGACGGTATGCTATTATTAAATATTTGTTTAAAATATTGACAAGTGAAAATGCTAAATATGTTAAAGTAATATACAATATGATGTTAAATGACATACAAAATAACCCAAATAAACAAAACTGGGCATCTGCGGTACAGATATTACTTCAGCAATTGGGTTTTAATGACGTTTGGATTTTTCAAGGTGTAGGACATACAAATGCCTTCATAACAGTGTTTAAACAAACATTAACCGATACTTTTATACAAAATTGGAATACACGTATACATGAATCGACAAGGGCTAACACATATTCGTTGTTTCATGAGTTTACGTATAAAAAGAAATATAAAAAGATCGGACAGGGAAAGTAGCATTCAAGGAGGACAGTCAACCACAGAAACAAACACGCAAACAGACAAACAAGAAGGCAAAAGCAATAATACATGCAAACGACGTCACAAACACAAAAGGGTTGACAATAGGGCTACCGCCTTCGAACGGTCAGTGGCAAAGTAGGCCACTGGGGGTTTAAACTGGTTCTAGGGTGCACCAAACCTCACACTTACCCTACTATCATCCCATTAAAACAGGACAGTGTAAATAAAGAAATCCCCGCCATGATCTAATCTCTAACCAACAAGGCAGCATCAATAGGTAATATAAGTAAAAAATGTCACATTTTATAAACCTTACTTAGATATTGTTAAAATAAGAAAATTCCGTGTGGTCTTGTCACAACTGAGAATGTAATCACATAGGTTACATATAGAGTCAGGGCGTTGGCATAAGCCACATAAAACACCAGTTAATGAAAGAACATGTTCCGTTTGTAACACATTGGAAAACGAATTTCATTTTATTTTAGAATGTACACTATATACTGATTTAAGGAAAACATATATAAATCGCCATTTCTGGTTTAGGCCAAATATTCCGAAGTTCATTCAGTTAATAACATGTGAAAATGGAACAACTGTAAGAAATCTATCTACATATGTATATGAGGGGTTAAGACTAAGAAATTCTATTATCTATAATAATTAATCATAGTATTACAAATCAATTAGTATAGCTCTTGTTAACCATTGTTTGCTACTAACACTCATAAGTATTAAAATATGTTGATATTAAAAAATAAATTGTGCAATCAAACCTGTTTTAGCGGTCACGTAAAATGGATAGACACCTGTCTTAAGCAGACGTATATTTAATAGCTCTGCTATTATCTTAAATTTTATTTAAGTTACATATTATTATCTAGTGGTCACGGATTTTTACCGGCCAATTTTGAGCCTCTGCTTGAGTGACTATTTGAGACAGGTTTGAGTGTAATAAAAATAAAAAAATAAAAATAAAAAAATAAAATAAAAAAGATATGTATGTATGTATGTATGTATGTATGTATGTATGTATGTATGTAATAAAGTCATGTATTATATGTTGAAGTATATATAAATAATGACTCTTTTTCTCTCCCAAGAGAACGAATCTTGAACTAAAACACTTCTTGGTAAGTGAGTAATGGAGAAAATGTATGACAAAAATGGTATATGACAAAATAGACTTTATATGTTGCCATTTATTGCCGTGTGTATATATAATGTATTGTGTTGTACCTGTGTACTCATGGACTTTGTATTTTGAAGACATATTAATGTACTTTCTACATGATCAGTAAAAAAACTGATTTTTTCGCCACCCACCTCACCCCTTCTTTTCCTAGTCATGTAGTTCGATTGTCATACTCGATAAATAAGTTGATTCACTGCTTCGAACTGCCTGAAACTCGCAGGACACCGGCTCCGCCATTACTATTCAACATATTCATCAGTTTCGTCATTATGGTAAGACAAAATTGTAAATCCTCCATTAAGAAAAAGATCCTGCTGTTGTCAGCATATCATTTCAGGAACATCCAAGGTACAGAACAATATACCGACGAACCAGACAATGGGTACAACTTCGGAATCAGAACGATATACCTGAAGATCGGTAATCGGTGCGGCTCCAGAAGCAGAACGATATACCTGATGATCGGTGCCGGTGCGGATTCGGAAGCAGAATGATATACCAGAAGATCGCTCATCGGTGCGGCTCCAGAAGCAGAACGATATACCAGAAGATCGGTGCTGCTCCAGAAGAATTTCGTGGCCGTCAGTGAATTCTTCAATTCAGTAAAATCAAATGTAAGGACAATTAACAATTTTATAATTAGTAAATTTCAACGTAATACTGACCACTGTTTCGTAAGGGTCGGATTACAGCATGAAATATTAAGCCTTTTGGTGCTTATATTTGGTGCATCATACCTAGTTCGTGGTACACGTTATTGTAAACTTTAGAAAAGAAATAACTTTCAAGTGATTAGTCAAATTGATGTCAGGACTTGTAACATCTTTTACTAACATATGGGATCATCTAGGGGTTCCTTATGCGGATGGAAAGTCTGTCGGCTCAACGATTTGAGTTTAGATTGTTCTCGGTGCCATATACTCCGAAAAAGTCGCGCTATCGTCATGAAGTGTTAACGGGTCACTTAATGATAGTCGTAGGCTGTGGCTGTTACTTTTGCAATACATTGTCGTTTTCCTTCCGTGACATTTTAGTCGGAAAGGCACTCCTATTAGGTCTGATATCACATTTTTTAAGACGGTTCCGGAAGTGTTAGCAGTTTCAGTATGAGTCCCTGAGCCTAGAATGGCTAATTCCTTATGAGTGTTAATGTTCATAATATTTGAGACAACTCAAGCTATCATTAAATAAAAAAAAGTATGCATTAAGTCCCCTTTGAATTATTGGCTTCAAACTTCAGTGGTTGAGAGCTATTCAGAAATGATTGGGATTTTAAGATTTTATTTTGATTCTAATTGCAAAATATTAAAAAACAAAATAACCACTGGGACGACAGCCAGTCTACCCTGAGCCTAGCAATATAGCAATGATATTGCGTATTGGTACTGAAACACTGGTCGAAGTTATGAATAATGAGGCACCCACGTCTTACCGTCTTATTCATCTGGTTAGGCAAGCCTATTTATCATCCATACGTAATTCTATGGCCGATTCTATTTCACGAAAACATTTGGGCACTGCCAGGAGAGATACGATCTATTGGTTTTATGGCGGCGGGTCTATACACCTTATAACCACACACACACACACACACACACACACACACACACACCGAGTCATTCTCACGGATTCCCATCGTGAAGCCACCGAATCTTTGTATGTTAAGAGAAACGCCTCTTACATGGTGGGTCTGCGTGGTTTCCAACCATTTAGGCAGCCATACGCATGCAGGAATTGTGGCCCCAGCACTTGAACATATATTGGGATAACCGTCACGTAAAGACTGCCATTATATTGCAGAGTTTGTAAGACTGATCATAGTGGGGAAATTTAATTTTCACCTTGTAATTTTAGACACAGACATGTTTTCATCCGTGCTGAAGAGTCCTGTCTCTCTTAAATCTTGATTACTCTGGTTGCACGGCACACCCTTTTAGGACTGGTCTTTTAGGATTGGTGCGGCAACATCCTCCACTGTCATTACTTCGAAACTGTCACGATGACAGGAAGCTGGATTTCCTCGGCTTAGTGCTCCTGTGTTGTTCACAAAGTCCTGTCACTCAAGTCTACTAGTACTCACACAACAGGAATACGATGGTCTTTGTAAAAAAAGAAAAAAAAAGGATGGTTTCTCATATATCATTACTTGACGGAGACACCCGGAATTCTACCTCATTATATAATGAATGCGCAACTTATAACGAAATAATTTTACCTCATTATATAATGAATGCGCAACTTATAACGGAATGTATTCCATCGGAATTTATAAGGATCAGTAACTCTCATCAATCAGAGAAAATATACCTGTTAAGTTTCATGGGTGTGGCTACAAGTCTTCAAGAGTTGTAGAGCGGAGAATGTTGTGTTAACAGACGGACAAACTGAGCCTGATTCTGTTCTAAACTTCAACATTTATGAATTTCGTGTAACAAATTGTACTTTGATTAAAATGTCTACTATATGGCAGAGTTATCCTTTCTGTAATTAGTTGTAGCCCCTTTTTGTACAAAGCACGTTGAGATATATCTGGAATATTACGTGGAATTAGGTGTATATAATAGTGTAGTATAGGCTATTGTTTGAATATGCGTTTCTTTTTCCTTTCAGTGTATATCTCGATAATGCTACATAATCCGTCATGCTAAATAAAACTTTAGAAGCTCTTCGATTTGCGCCTCGATGAAGAAATCCTACTTCGGTCGCATGCTGAAACTCGTATTGTAACCTCGTAATTGTCTTTTTGTCTTTTGTCGATTTTTGAGAACCAAATTATAATGTATTGTTCTTTAAACGTTCGAATAAATACTAGTATACATAAACGGTCAATAATTACAAATGCTCACAAATGCTCTGGGTTACATAAAGACATACAGTAGTTACACTGCACGGCATATCAAATATAGTTGAAACAACGGACGGACGGACAAGCATATATACAGACGTACAATAAATATGGCGTACGGACTGGATACAAAGTTTGCAGAAACTGGTGCAAAGATGGACGCATAGACATTATATATACAGACAAGCAATATTTATAATATATGAAGGAACACTCTTTTTTAATTACCAATCTGGATCATTGCGAAGACAGCCCTGTGTAACATTATCGTGACTTTTATCAAATTATGTTTTATCGTAACAGGAATGTCTATTTAGATGACAAACTCGAAGTTATGTCTAGTTACAATACAGTTATATGATAAATGAAGATATCAAGGTCGAACAGGAAATGTAGCATTCAAGGATCACAGTCAACCACAGACACGCATGGAAACAAACAACAATTACATGGATAAATAACAAGCAAGGTATATACAAACATAAAAGGGTTGACAAACTGGGCTTCATATTGGAACGGTCATTGCAGAAATGCCGCTGTGGGCTTAAACCAGGTTCTAAGGTGCAGCAAGCCTCAAATTTACCCTATTGTCATCCCAGTAAAACAGGACAGTGTACAGAAATCCCCGCCAGGTATATCCTCTAACAAGCAAGGCAGCAATAATAGATCATAATAGGCAATACAAGTATAACACAAATATGAAACTTTTTATAAAAATATAAAAAAAACGCCTAGAAAGCAAGAAAGCAAGCGATCAGTTACTAGACTAGGCTGAGAAGCCAGAGCAGCAAGAGGATAAGTCATTTGGGACAAAACAACAAAATTGAAGACAAACGTTACCGTCATTTCAGGATTTAGGCAGAAAAATAGGGTCCACAATCTGTTCAGGTATTACACAATCAAAAATGAACTGTAAATGCATCAACTTCTAAATTTGCAGTGCGTTTCAAATTAATAGGATCATAACCTGTATTGAGAACATTTTAACACGTTTAATAAACATTGTATGAAAGTGATCTTGACCAGGGATCTTACGAAGTTTGTAAATCACGTCACCACTTTAGAAGTCAGTTTGTGATAGTCCGTGTCGCAGAAATGTTCTTGTATTACTTTATATTTAAAAAGGAGATCCGGGTTACGATAATAAACATTGTGATACGAAATGTATGTCACGAGAACACGTTGTAATTCGGTTAAAAAACGAGTTTCAAGAACGAGTTTTTTAACCGAATTAAAACGTGTTCGAGTGACATAGTTTTTGTATCACACAGAGACTGTTGATTATTCTCTTTATTATATACCTATCAGTGATTTGTTTTAAGGATATCTAATGAAAATACTCCCCCTCCCCACCCCACAGGTTCTAGGGTGCACCAAACCTTACTCTTACAATATTGTCATCCCAATAAACGGGACAGTGTAAATAAAGATATCCTCGTCAGGTTATAATCTCCAACAAACAAGACAGCATACGAAGTTTGTAAATCACATCCCCATAGAAGACAGGTGTGATAGTCATTGTCGCAGAAGAGTTCTTCAATTACTTTTATATTTGGACAGAAGAACAGGGTGACGAAAATAAAATTTTGCAAAGGTTATACGAGGTTTATGGTAACGGTAGCTCTGATGGAGTAGCTTTATAGTTATACAAATATTACGAATATTAAAGTCCTCAACTCGAGTACAAGCTCTAGAAAAACGAATAAGTTGAGAAACATAGACCCCATAAGAAGTAGTTCGGGGAACATCCCCATCTAAATGGGGTAATTAACAAAATCAAAATTAAAATGCTCTGTCTCATAGATTTTACTAATTATTTCGCCATTTTCAACAGAGATATGTAAATCAAGAAAAGAAACGAAGTATCAGAAATGTTAGCTTTGTTGAGTTGACGTTCATTATTAACCATGGTAAAAAATAAATGATTGCCAATGTTCAATATGTCATCCAGATGCCGAGATGTGTCATTAAAGGCTTCAATTACATCTGCCTGAGTATCGGATGAAAGACTCAACATGAAATCTCTTTCATAGCAATAGAAGAATTAATCTGCGACAATAGGTGCACAGTTCGTACCCATAGATATACCAACAATTTGTCTATAAACGGTAGTTCCATACCTGACGAAAATGAGTGCTTTACAAACGTCTTGGCAAGTCCATCTAGTGTAATTGTCTAAAATGTAAAGAAAAAACACGCTTTAATATTGTTTTAGAGCAAAAATGTAGTTTTTTCTCTAGCGAAAGTCGTTTTAATAAGATTGTATTTGATGAGGTGATGTGGTAAGGTTGTATACAGTGTAGAGACGTCATAAGTACTTACAGATGAAACTTGATGTTTATTGCAAATGTTATCAAGAACGTCTTCTGAATGTTTAATATTTGCTATGTCAAGATCAGAAACTATTTGGTTGTAGTTGAAAATAATATTTCTTATAACTTATAACAAATTATACGATTTCTGAACTATTTAGGAATAGAATCAATAACATGATTATCTCGAGAAATGCATTTATGTTTAAACCAATACGCTAAGTCGGTTTTAAACGATTCCATTCTAAAAACAAGAATCACACACACATTCATAAATTAATCCAAGAGTTTTCATACGCTTTAGCACAATATTGTTTAACGTGATCTATAACGGCAGTAATACAAGAAATTAAAAGTTTGGAGATGTGTGTGGTTGTGCAGGCACTATAATTCGAAATAAAGCGGGATTTATGAGGCCTTTTATATAATTGAGGAATCCAGTACATATTTGGCAGTTTGTTTTGTTTCCCGTCTACCCCAGCATAGTGCACCGAGTGATATGTGTGGAAACAAAAGCATCCTCAGTAGGTTGAACTGGAGTATACGTATTAGTGCTACTGAGTTAAAACATTGACGTAATGTAGGCGTCCGACAATAATTACATTAGTAGCTGTTTTATCAGCAGGAACTAAAACAACTTTATTATGAAACTCTTGAAAACCCGATTTTAAATTAACGAACGAAAACCTAAGTCTCGGAGGAAGTAAAGGGTGACTAGTATTATAAAAGTTAATGCGTGTATCTATAAGTTAAAGAATTGACTTTTTTCAATTAGGAAGAGAGTTTGGGTCCACATGTTCTCACCATTTAATTAAAATTCTCAATGGACCGAGCTATCTGAGCACGACATGCATTACAATCAATAACTTAAGGTAATATATCCTTCGGACCTTTAGAAAATAGATCCGAATACGTTTATCTACAATATCAAAATTACCAGTGATAACATGACCTGCTGGAGCATAGCAATATTTTGAAGTATTACACTCACATTCCTTAGGCGTGTTATTTGCTATGTCAAGATCAGAAACTATTTGGTTGTAGTTGAAAATAATATTTCTTATAACTTATAACAAATTATACGATTTCTGAACTATTTAGGAATAGAATCAATAACATGATTATCTCGAGAAATGCATTTATGTTTAAACCAATACGCTAAGTCGGTTTTAAACGATTCCATTCTAAAAACAAGAATCACACACACATTCAAACGTCATAAAATGATAAGCCAACACTATCTGTGATAACTGTTTACCAATGAATACCTTGTTTATCAACGGCTGCTGACATTCTACAATTGTAATTGTACCACAGCTCTAATGATATTCTTTTGTTCTTGCTTAGATATGTTTCATAAACCCGTAGAACCGTGCAATAAGTGCCTGTATATTTCAACCATGTTATAACTGGTATATTTGGCAGTTATATCACGGTGTACACACGGACCTTTTGTAAAAACCATTAGAGCTATAGTACAAAACATTTATACATGCATATTTTTCGAATACATGCTCTAATGGTTTCTACAAAAGGTCGTTGTGTACACCGTTATAAAACTGCCAAATTAATTTACCAGTTATAGCACGGTGTACACAAGAACTTTTGTAAAAAACAACAACATTAGAGCTATGGTACAAAACATTTCTATATTTTTCGAATATATGCGATTTTTACTGTACTCTCGGGGCTGCGTCCCTCGGGAAGCCGTATAAATCGCATATACTCGAAAAAAAATATGCTCGATCATAACTCTGTGGCAGACCGGAAGGGCATCTGGGGTCTTCCTCCACCAATGGAAGCTGGAAAGTCGTCATATGACCTTAGCCGTTGGTGCGACTATAGACTCCAATTCAATTCAATTCGTAAATGCTCGTAAGCTATAAATAATGCCCGAAAATACGTTTAGATTAACATCAAAACGATGCATCCTTGGATGTATTATAGTATTGTATATAGATTTGAGGGTAATTATCTGTGTTTAGTCACTCATCATAGCAATATTGCTCATCATTAAACACGAGTGAGGCATATAGGGAATATGATCCAAATACTACAGGAATTGTTGTTTCTGAAATTGGACATAAAATACAGTCTGCAGTACATGTACATTCTAAATGGTGTGGATGTCAAATAATACAGTTTTGAAAAAAAATCAAACTCATTTCAATTAGCCTATTTTCTGGGCTAGCCTTTAGATTAATTTAAATGTGTATGTAATGAAAACTAGAAAAATAACGTCCTATAAACAGTGGTTGTATCCACCGCCTTGCAAAATGTACTGTTACACCGTTTGACATTTTAAGCCTATTGAGGCTTCTTTAAGGGTATCAGGCTTATGGGCCATGCCCTCTTTTGTTTTACATGTTTAGGGCTACCATTTAATATGTATCTGTTGCCGGCAGCCCGCTATTTGGAGCCGCGCCCAATATTTGCCATACAATTTAATAAATGATAATATTTTCTTATGTGTTTGTCCGTTGGTGCCTTCCCAATAATGTAACATTATGGCCCGGATTTCTATGCGGACATTGGCATTTCTTGGATTGTTTTCTACAATAATATTGGGGGGTGGGGGGGGGGGGGTTATTGTCAAAGTAGTGCATAATAGGTGGGTTTTTTCCAATATTGCTATACTGCAGTCCTATTAGATGCATATTCCCTACAGGAGTATACATGTCGGGGAGCTAAAGGACGCGTGACTCCGTTTACTCAGCTTCAGAAGACTCCTGTTGTAGCTTGACTTCTTCAAAATACTACGATGTATTAAATATATAAATAAATATCGAACAGGAAAAGCAGCATTCAAGGACGACAGTTGTCATATGATGTTGAACATGGGTGCCGGGTGTGGTCAGGAGCGGTCACAAAATAAGACTAGGGATCAATACATTCGTTTCATGGCGCTGACATCTGCTGCAATTAAACAAGCATATTATTTTGAGCAAACTATGGAAGTGTCTCATCCATGTCACAACCAGAGGTGCACGTTGTCATATCACCTGGTCCTAGAAGTCCATTCCACTAACATGAAAAGGACACATTGCATAAATCAAAGATCTTGTTGCAAGGGTCACTTATCGTGTTGTATTTTGCCAGTGTAATTTGATAAATAACGTCCCTTATAAAGTTAATTTATGTATCATCGCTTAGGTAATGGTGTGAACATCAGTCCTTATAACAGTATGTTCCACCTACATGTGAAAGGCAAGAAGGCCAGGTTGAACTTAGTGTGGGAAAATAATGACACATAAAACATGATTTGATCACAAAATAGGCATTTATTTATAATGCCATAAAATATTAATATACAGAAGATAGGTATTGCAAATTGACGACTTAAGTATTACAGTGTAATTATGTTTTCATATCTGGGCGAGAGAAAAACGCCCTACTAATTGTACAGGTGTAAAAAATTAAACAAATAAAGACAGTAAAGACATACATGTATGACGTAAATATAATCTATGGCATTAAACATAATTGTCATCTGTAACTAAAATAAAGTATAGACAATAAACATAAATGGCTATGAAACAAGGCACACTCAATACTAAGAAAACAACATACACAAAATACTGCAGAGGAGGTGTAAGGGAGGTGGAGGTAAAAAATCCAAAAAATCTCGTGAGAAGCCTTCCTTGCAGAAAAATCAGAACCAAAGTGAGTTAGGAAGATAAAGATTGGTTCTAACCGAACATGTGATACATTGGAAGTGTTTGATTGGTTGTGCCTTAATATACAACAACATGCGTTATTTTTAGAACCTAGATAAATACTCGCATTAACATAAATATGTTTATGCGAGTATCCAATTCATTTATGTATCATCGCTTAGGTAATAGTCTGAACATACGCAGTCCTTATAACAGTATGTTCCACCTACATGTGAAAGGCAAGAAGGCCAGGTTGAACTTAGTATGAGAAAATAATGTAAAACTTGATTTGATAAAAAAAATGGGTATTTAGTTATAATGCCATAAAATAATTATATACAGAAGATAGTTATTGAAAATTAACGACTTAATAAGTATTACTGCTAATTATGTTTTCATATCTGGGCGAGAGAAAAACACCACAAGGAAACGCCACCCAGATGTATGTATCGCAAACTGCCTTCAACACACATACACATAGGGGTCATGCTTTAGCTTCTTTGCCATGCTTTTAAGAAGAAGGCCCTTCCGATAGTGTCTGTCTTCCGCTAGTTTCTCCTGAAGTCTGAACACGGTATTCTTCATGTCGCCCGTTTTGAATTAAATTTGTCGCATATCATACATTTCCTATGTAGCTTAGGTGTTCACTGCTCTCGTTTCAGTTGATGATACACTTTTAACGAGGAATCAACTGTGGCGCCAACAGCTTTACATTACTTTAGTACAGATTTCCCTGGAAATTCCAGCATGCACAATTTGGTTGATCTTTGATGCGTTTCTGCCCCTATTTCCTGTTTCAATCTCTTCATACAGATAGAACCTCTGCGATCTGTTGCACATGTTGCATATCACATACTGCTTTGATGACTTCCCCATATAATCTTATTGTTTCTGTTTCAGTATTGTGACCTATTATTTTTGAAGCTGAAATATGCTTAGGATAGACAGTTCTACCTATGTACCAAATCTTAAAAAAAAAGTTATTAATAGAAATAAGATTAGAAAAACTGCCAGAAATGCGGTGTGCAAACTTTGCCACCTTTTGGATTTTTTCATATATAATGGAGGTCTTTATTGCGGAAGTAGTGCATACAATGCGTATGTATTTATTATTACTATAATGCAGGCATATGAGGATGGAATTAGACGCATATTCCCTATAAAAGTGAGTATAAAACGCGAACAGGAAATGTAGCTTTCACAAAACACAGTCAACCAAAACACGTATTAAAACAAATAATTACAATGTTAATAAGCAAGGCATATGACGTCTCAATCACGCATTGGAATGGTCAGTGGCAAAAACACTGACTGCTACTCGCTGTGTTGGAAAGAGGACACAAGACGGGTTATTTGAATTCTCCTGATAAACATCAACACTCCACCCGACTCTTCATCGTGGACAACGGTTGCTTGATGAAAAGTGGCTTGTTGTGCCGCGTACGGAGATATCTGACCACCTGACGGCTGGTACGATGCGATATGGCTACCGCCGTCATATCCGTCGTTCTGTCGATACCCCATATTTCCACCACGTGGTTCGGATACGACACTGATGCCACTGCTCGGTCTACCTCTCGAACCTACTTCATCATCGTCCTTCAGTGCGTAACACATAAGGCAGCAGAAACAGACGGTCAGCAGGAGAACGAAGCTACCTGATGTGACACACAAATAGAACGAGTAGCCGAGCTCTGACGTGGAATACTTTGTGGCCAATATGATGCAGCCGATAACGCTGAGGAGACCTATTATAAAAATGAAAACAGACAAGTTTTACACAAGCGTAAAATAGCTGAGAAAAATAGCATTATATCTGGGTATGAAGTGGAATACAAACTTTAAAAATAACAATGAGTCAAGTAAAGGGGGCTTTAAAATATGTCGCGGAGCCATTAATGGGTTTTAAAGTACACACAAAAACATTTCTTTTTAACAGACACATTCTTCCTCATTCAATAGACCTACGATATATCCATCCTTAATCAGATCTTCCTACTTAACTCTGATGGTTAGCATCACAATTCCGATACCATACTTATTACCATCAGCGATTCCTAATTAACATGTTAAGGCTTTGTTCCACGTATAGTTACCGTGTTATAAGTTATATACCGTCACCCTTGCTACGTGCTATGATTATTACGACGTGCTAGAATTATGTAGAATTACTATATTAGTGCGTTACAACAGTGACAAGCTATTCACTATATATTTGGCTGGGTCACTATTCATTTAACAAATATTGTCACTATTGTTTATTATACCTCACATACGACGCTCTTGATAAATCCACATAGACAACAATGTGTAATTCCTTACTATCTCACGCGAGGGTAAAATTTCTTCAAATACCAAGAGTCTTGTCAAACGATGAAAAACGATGGAAATGCAAAAATTCTTGAATGCACTAATATTTTTCTGAATTAACTTTATATGAAATGCTTAATTACAAAAGAAAACATTTTTTCGTCTTGAACGTTTTAAATATACAGTCAGTTATGCTTAGAATTATATTGCGGTAGGATAAAGGTTTGTACTTTGGCATATCAATCCGCCGTCAAAGCATTCAACATATGCCCCCATAGGGTTACAGTACAGCATTTTGCTTACCAGCACTTTCCAGTATCACATAGCTCTTAATAACCTACCTTAAATTAAATTACTAACTTTAAATATTTATCAAAATGTCAGCAGTCGATAGTTGGTGGTGTCACGGTGTTGAAGTTCTGTTCGCCATTTTGCTATTTTAGCTATGGTCATGTGACAAAATTATCATGTGATCACAGGCGACTTTCTTAGACGTTGACAGAGGCCAAGGCCCTCTTGTAGAGATTGGCTTTTTCGGTGACGTCCTCAGCCTATTATGGTAAAATTGCTATTTTTATCTACCTGACCGATTTCAATAAAATACCACTCATTTTCTGAGTTACGTTATTACCAATCCAACGATATAACGTTCATAGCAATATTTTGAAAAAAAATGTTTTTGAAAAACAAACGGAAAGTGAATCTTATTTTTGCTCGAGAAGTTTCAAATATCACTTTCATGAGAGTACAATATATTGATTATCACCTAGACTTCGCCTCGGTCGATAATCATATCCTCAGGGTGAACATTCTTACTATCACCCGGTCATGCTATCACCATCTCATACTATCACCCTCTCATAAATGTGATATTTAAATATTGCTACATGAAAAACAATCATAAAATCATGGGCAGTTACAGAACGGATGCCGAATAATTATATGTAAATATATTGATATTAATTAACAGTAATGTTAATTAATGAGTCTGTTTAAATTGTTCACACAACAACATTCAAATCTGCGTTTCGTCATGAGTACATTGAATATAACGAAAAAAACACAAAGTTGTTTCTATGTAGTTGTTTTTAAAGTTTAATACCATAGAACCATTGCTGCACATACAATGTTAAGTTTATATGTACATCAATATCTTACATTGGCTGAAATCCATCACAGCGTTAACTGGATTCTCCCCACGAAAATCAAGCATATATTTGCATTACGTTTTGTCTGAGTTCCCATTATATTACTGCATGTTTTAAATTGATTCGTTACTTACACTCAGCATGCTTCACGTACACTGTGTGGACAAAGCACTCTTAATTGTTACTCCTGCAACTAATTAAACGAAAATGGAGTACTGATAATTTTGTAATTCATTATAAAAAAAGCAACTCATTAAAATACGTCCACGAAACCACCATAGTTTCATCATTTGAATTTCCACAGTCCATGTCAGTTATCAACCATTTTAAGCAAAGAGGTTTCGAGGGGTCATAGGAAAATATATTGTACTTTGTACTTTATTCAATAGTCAAACATTGTCACGTATTTACCTGCGACAGGATAGCAAACAAAACAGCATCCCCCTAGCAAACCACAGTAGCCAAGATCGTCATCGTCGTCGTCCTTGTTACATATGCCAGCACCACAGAGTCCTACCACAGTGAGAATCATCACCGTAAATGATGTTGCTTGAAGACCCAGCACGCGATTGTCTAGTTCTGAATATGAAACAACAGTAGCATAACACTCTAGTTTTTACGTGTTTATTGCATACATTTATTGCCTCTGGTTATTTTTAAAAAAAAAACAATATCCTTTCTAAGAAAGAATTACTTAAATTGTCTCGTCTATTATATAAAGGTACGGAAGATGGTAGTGGGTGGGTAGTGGATTCATGTGTTTTTTCATGTTAACGTTTTTCATGTTTCTGAAGCCAACAGCAAGCAAATTATTAAACAAGGGCCCAAAGGGGCCTGTATCGCTATACTTGTTTAAGGTTGTATGGTGACTATAATGTTTTTACAAATATGTGCCATTCATAAAACTCGTCTGATAAGGTTGGTGAGAATCTGAAACACGAGACGTCCGTGCTCTAAAATCACTTGGGAGTGAGTGTGGGCTGGATCAGGATGGACAGTCAGAAGCAATTGGGAGTGAGTGTGGGCTGGGTCAGGATGGACACTCAGAAGCAATTGGGAGTGAGTGTGGGCTGGGTCAGGATGGACAGTCAGAAGCAATTGGGAGTGAGTGTGGGCTGGGTCAGGATGGACAGTCAGAAGCAATTGGGAGTGAGTGTGGGCTGGGTCAGGATGGACAGTCAGCACCAATTGGGAGTGAGTGTGGGCTGGGTCAGGATGGACAGTCAGAAGCAATTGAGAGTGAGTGTGGGCTGGGTCAGGATGGACAGTCAGAAGCAATTGAGAGTGAATGTGGGCTGGGTCAGGATGGACAGTCAGAAGCAATCGAGAGTGAGTGTGTGCTGGGTCAGGATGGACATTCAGAAGCAATCGAGAGTGAGTGTGGGCTGGGTCAGGATGGACAGTCAGAAGAAATCGAGAGTGAGTGTGGGCTGGGTCAGGATGGACAGTCAGAAGCAATCGAGAGTGAGTGTGGGCTGGGTCAAGATGGACAGTCAGAAGCAATCGAGAGTGAGTGTGGGCTGGGTCAGGATGGACAGTCAGAAGCAATCGAGAGTGAGTGTGGGCTGGGTCAGGATGGACAGTCAGAAGCAATCGAGAGTGAGTGTGGGCTGGGTTAGGATGGACAGTCAGAAGCAATCGAGAGTGAGTGTGGGCTGGGTCAGGATGGACAATCAGAAGCAATCGAGAGTGAGTGTGGGCTGGTTCAGGATGGACAGTCAGAAGCAATCGAGAGTGAGTGTGGGCTGGGTCAGGATGGACAGTCAGAAGCAATTGGTAGTGAGTGTGGGCTGGGTCAGGATGGAAAGTCAGAAGCAATCGAGAGTGAGTGTGGGCTGGGTCAGGATGGACAGTCAGAAGCAATTGAGAGTGAGTGTGGGCTGGGTCAGGATGGACAGTCAGAAGCAATTGGGAGTGAGTGTGGGCTGGGAGTGAGTGTGGGCTGGGTCAGGATGGACAGTCAGAAGCAATTGGGAGTGAGTGTGGGCTGGGTCAGGATGGACAGTCAGAAGTAATCGAGAGTGAGTGTGGGCTGGGTCAGGATGGACAGTCAGAAGCAATTGGTAGTGAGTGTTGGCTGGGTCAGGATGGACAGTCAGAAGCAATCGAGAGTGAGTGTGGGCTGGGTCAGGATGGACAGTCAGAAGCAATTGAGAGTGAGTGTGGGCTGGGTCAGGATTGACAGTCAGAAGCAATTGGGAGTGAGTGTGGGCTGGGTCAGGATGGACAGTCAGAAGCAATTGGGAGTGAGTGTGGGCTGGGTCAGGATGGACAGTCAGAAGTAATTGGGAGTGAGTGTAGGCTGGGTCAGGATGGACAGTCAGAAGCAATCAAGAGTGAGTGTGGGCTGGGTCAGGATGAACATTCAGAAGCAATCGAGAGTGAGTGTGGGCTGGATCAGGATGGACAGTCAGAAGCAATCGAGAGTGAGTGTGGGCTGGGTCAGGATAGACAGTCAGAAGCAATCGAGAGTGAGTGTAGGTTGGGTCAGGATGGACAGTCAGAAGCAATCGAGTGTGAGTGTGGGCTGGGTCAGGATGGACAGTCAGAAGCAATCGAGAGTGAGTGTGGGCTGGGTCAGGATGGACAGTCAGAAGCAATCGAGAGTGAGTGTGTGCTGGGTCAGGATGGACAGTCAGAAGCAATCGAGAGTGAGTGTGGGTTGGGTCAGGATGGACAGTCAGAAGCAATCGAGAGTGAGTGTGGGCTGGGTCAGGATGGACAGTCAGAAGCAATTGGTAGTGAGTGTGGGCTGGATCAGGATGGACAGTCAGAAGCAATTGAGAGTGAGTGTGGGCTGGGTCAGGATGGACAGTCAGAAGCAATTGAGAGTGAGTGTGGGCTGGGTCAGGATGGACAGTCAGAAGCAATTGAGAGTGAGTGTGGGCTGGGTCAGGATGGACAGCCAGAAGCAATTGGTAGTGAGTGTGGGCTGGGTCAGGATGGACAGTAAGAAGCAATCGAGAGTGAGTGTGGGATGGGTCAGGATGGACAGTCAGAAGCAATTGAGAGTGAGTGTTGGCTGGGTCAGGATGGACAGTCAGAAGCAATTGGGAGTGAGTGTGGGCTGGGTCAGGATGGACAGTCAGAAGCAATCGAGAGTGAGTGTGGGCTGGGTCAGGATGGACAGTCAGAAGCAATTGGTAGTGAGTGTGGGCTGGGTCAGGATGGACAGTCAGAAGCAATCGAGAGTGAGTGTGGGCTGGGTCAGGATGGACAGTCAGAAGCAATTGAGAGTGAGTGTGGGCTGGGTCAGGATGGACAGTCAGAAGCAATTGGGAGTGAGTCTGGGCTGGGTCAGGATGGACAGTCAGAAGCAATTGGGAGTGAGTGTGGGCTGGGTCAGGATGGACAGTCAGAAGCAATCGAGAGTGAGTGTGGGCTGAGTCAGGATCGACAGTCAGAAGCAATTGGTAGTGAGTGTTGGCTGGGTCAGGATGGACAGTCAGAAGCAATCGAGAGTGAGTGTGGGCTGGGTCAGGATGGACAGTCAGAAGCAATTGGGAGTGAGTAAGGGCTGGATCAGGATGGACAGTCAGAAGCAATTGGGAGTGTGTGTGGGCTGGGTCAGGATGAACAGTCAGAAGCAATTGGGAGTGAGTGTGGGCTGGGTCAGGATGGACAGTCAGAAGCAATTGGGAGTGAGTGTGGGCTGGGTCAGGATGGACAGTCAGAAGCAATCGAGAGTGAGTGTGGGCTGGGTCAGGATGGACATTCAGAAGCAATTGAGAGTGAGTGTGGGCTGGGTCAGGATGGACAGTCAGAAGCAATCGAGAGTGAGTGTGGGCTGGGTCAGGATGGACAGTCAGAAGCAATCGAGAGTGAGTGTGGGCTGGGTCAGGATGGACAGTCAGAAGCAATCGAGAGTGAGTGTGGGCTGGGTCAGGATGGACAGTCAGAAGCAATCGAGAGAGAGTGTGGGCTGGGGCTGGGTCAGGATGGACAGTCAGAAGCAATCGAGGGTGAGTGTGGGTTGGGTCAGGATGGACAGTCAGAAGCAATCGAGAGTGAGTGTGGGCTGGGTCAGGATGGACAGTCAGAAGCAATTGGTAGTGTGTGTGGGCTGGGTCAGGATGGACAGTCAGAAGCAATTGGTAGTGAGTGTGGGCTGGGTGAGGATGGACAGTCAGAAACAATCGAGAGTGAGTGTGGGCTGGGTCAGGATGGACAGTCAGAAGCAATTGAGAGTGAGTGTGGGCTGGGTCAGGATTTACAGTCAGAAGCAATTGGGAGTGAGTGTGGGCTGGGTCAGGATGGACAGTCAGAAGCAATTGGGAGTGAGTGTGGGCTGGGTCAGGATGGACAGTCAGAAACAATCGAGAGTGAGTGTGGGCTGGGTCAGGATGGACAGTCAGAAGCAATTGGTAGTGAGTATGGGCTGGGTCAGGATGGACAGTCAGAAGCAATCGAGAGTGAGTGTGGGCTGGGTCAGGATGGACAGTCAGAAGCAATTGAGAGTGAGTGTGGGCTGGGTCAGGATGGACAGTCAGAAGCAATTGGGAGTGAGTGTGGGCTGGGGTCAGGATGGACAGTCAGAAGCAATTGAGAGTGAGTGTGGGCTGGATCAGGATGGACAGTCAGAAGCAATTGGGAGTGAGTGTGGGCTGGGGTCAGGATGGACAGTCAGAAGCAATTGGGAGTGAGTGTGGGCTGGGTCAGGATGGACAGTCAGAAGCAATTGGGAGTGAGTGTGGGCTGGGTCAGGATGGACAGTCAGAAGCAATTGAGAGTGAGTGTGGGCTGGGTTAGGATGGACAGTCAGAAGCAATTGAGAGTGAGTGTGGGCTGGGTCAGGATGGACAGTCAGAAGCAATTGAGAGTGAGTGTGGGCTGGGTCAGGATGGACAGTCAGAAGCAATTGAGATTGAATGTGGGCTGGGTCAGGATGGACAGTCAGAAGTAATTGAGAGTGAGTGTGGGCTGGGTCAGGATGGACGGTCGAAAGCAATTGGGAGTGAGTGTGGGCTGGGTCAGGATAGACAGTCAGAAGCAATTGAGAGTGAGTGTGGGCTGGGTCAGGATGGACAGTCAGAAGCAATTGGGGGTGAGTGTGGGCTGGGTCCGGATGGACAGTCAGAAGCAATTGAGAGTGAGTGTGGGCTGGGTCAGGATGGACAGTCAGAAGCAATTGAGAGTGAGTGTGGGCTGGGTCAGGATTGACAGTCAGAAGCAATTGGGAGTGAGTGTGGGCTTGGACGGGATGGACAGTCAGAAGCAATTGGGAGTGAGTGTGGGCTGGATCGGGATGGACAGTCAGAAGCAATTGAGAGTGAGTGTGGGCTGGGTTAGGATGGACAGTCAAAAGCAATTGAGAGTGAGTGTGGGCTGGGTCAGGATGGACAGTCAGAAGCAATCGGGAGTGAGTGTGGGCTGGGTGAGGATGGACAGTCAGAAGCAATTGAGAGTGAGTGTTGGCTGGGTCAGGATGGACAGTCAGAAGCAATTGAGAGTGAGTGTGGGCTGGGTCAGGATGGACAGTCAGAAGCAATTGAGAGTGAGTGTGGGCTGGGTCAGGATGGACAGTCAGAAGCAATTGAGAGTGAGTGTGGCTGGGTCAGGATGGACCGTCAGAAGCAACTGAGAGTGAGTTTGGGCTGGGTCAGGATGGACCGTCAGAAGCAATTGAGAGTGAGTATGGGCTGGGTCAGGATGGACCGTCAGAAGCAATTGAGAGTGAGTGTGGGCTGTGTCAGGATGGACCGTCAGAAGCAAAACATAGCACTTTTCATTCAATCAAGGCCATACAAACCTATTTGGCTGGTTATTGAACTTGTTCAAGCTTTCGTTGATATAAACACGAAGTTTCGTAAATATCATATATTAAATAATTCAAGGGTCATGCCGTGGCTGTTTCTAGTCTGAAATGGCTAGTTTTGAAATGTGTCCACATTTTCTTCTATGACCGTGGCAAATGCATAAACAAATGACGGAGGGGGCGTGTGGGAAGGGTGGGTGCAGAAAGTGGTATCAGCAGAAAAACATGGCAAATTTCAAGGATGTGATGTGATGACCGGGGTTATTTCATAATATATACTATACACTTCTCAAAACTGCTAACTACACCGCTCACGTTTTGGGTTATATATATCGATGGGTTGAATGTTTTTCAATAAAATAAAAAGGAAATACCAATTCAATCATTTTTGTGAACAAGAAATGAAAAGTGTGACTTTAGTGTTTACATGGGTCGTTTTTAATTGCTTATTGTGGTTTAGTTCTAGCATTGCCCATGAAAAAAATAAAATGAAATGATGTAAAAATGATTGAATTGGTATTACCTTTTTATTTTATTGAAAAACATTCAACCCATCGATATATATAACCCAAAACGTGAGCGGTGTAGTTAGCAGTTTTGAGAAGTGTATAAGAAAACAGTCGGCGGATTGATGGGAGGGGTCATGGGGTGAGATATAGGGTTGTGGTATAGACATAGCTGGTTTGGTAATTACTGGTTGAAAAATGTAGAAGCTAGAGTGCTGACAAAGCAAAGTTTAGCACTTTTAATTAATCCAAGGGCCATAACTCTGCCGTTTCTAGTCTAACATGACTAGTTTTCTATGTTGTACACACGTTTTCTTGTGATAAAAGTGATATAAGCAGTAAATAAATGAGACCGACGAAAGGCGGGGTGAGTCAGATATGGATGGTCTTCAAACTTGTCCATAGCTTTTATTAATATTACTATTCTGAACAAGTTTGGTAATGATCAGATGAAAAGCTGAAGTAGATACAGATTAACATAACAAATACAGCATAACAAGAGGCCCAAGAGGGCTTGTATCGCTCTACAGAATGTACACATTTGACCCTAGGGTCAATATTTGAATAAACTTTGAAGAGGACCATGATCTTATGGTAAAAACAAAATATTAAACCTTTGAAAAGATTTTTTAGTTTTTCCCTATATAATTCTATGTAAAACATGTGACCCCTGGGGTGGCCCTACATTGGACACTTGTAGTTTCAGAGATAATTCTTTAGTTTATTTTAATAAACTTTGAAGAGGACCATCATCTTATGGTACATACAAAATAATAAACCTTTGAAACTTGTAGTTTCAGAGAAGATTTTTTAGTTTTTCCCTATATAAGTCTATGTAAAACATGTCACCCCTGGTGCTGCCCCACATTGGACACCTTGGTTACAATTTGAACACATTTTGTAGAGGACCATAAGCTTACGGTAAATACGTAATATTAAACCTTTGGCCCTTGTATTTTAAGAGAAGAAGTTTTTAAGTTATTTCCCAATATAAGCCTATGAAAAAACCTTTTAGCAAGTTTAATAAAGATTGTATGAAAGGTTATCAAGGATCTTACGAAGTTTGTAAATCACATCACCATAGAAGTCAAAATAAGTATAAAAATCGAACAGGAAATGCAGCTTTCACAGTAAACCAAAAAGCACGCAAATAGACAAACATGAATGGCAATGTTAACAAAGAATAAAGGCATACATATGACGTCACAAACACATAAAGGCTGCCATAGACATTGTCGCAGAAGAGTTCTTAAATTACTCTCATGTTTTTGAAGGTAGATCAGGGTTACGATAATAAATTTAATAAAGGTTGTTTGAAGTTTATTATAACGGTAGCCCTGCTGGAGTAGCTTTTTAGTTATACAAACATTACTGATATTAAAGTCTTCTACTCGTCTACAAGCTCTATATATAGCGAAACGAATAAGTTGAGAAACATAGACCCCATAAGAAGTAGCTCGGTGAACATCCCCATCTAAATGGGGTTAATTAACAATAGCAATATTAAAAACATCTCTCTTGTCATAGAATATATATATATATTAGTATATATATTATTAACCATAGTAGAAAAGAAAGGATTGTCAATGTTCAATATGTCGAGACAAACATCAAACGTCACCGTCCTTTTGGGCTTTAGGTAGACGTCATCATAGGGTCTGTGTCTATGTAAAGCATATGACACCTGGGGCGGGACCAAATTGGACCACAGGGTCACATTTTGAGCAACTTCATCGTAGATGACCATAAGCTTATGATAAATGCAAAATATTTAACCTCTGGCTTTTGTAGTTTCAGATAAGAAGAGGTTTCAAGGTTTTCCTATATAAGTCTATCTAAAACATGCGAAAATGGGCGGTCAAAATGGACCCCAAAGTTCACCATTTGGACAAATAAAGCAGAGGACAATAATCTTATGGTAAAAGCAAATAATAAAACTTTATCTTTCGTAGTTTCAGAAAAGACGATTTTTTCTCTATATAAATATGAAACAGTGATCCCTTGGGAGCAACAAACACAAACAAGAGATAAAAGTAGCAGACTGGGTTTTATTGAGTCTGTTCATGAGAGGTAATGTAGGTGCAATGATATCAAGACACTGGCAAAATTTCGTAAAGACCCCATTAATAATGAAGTCCCTATTGCGCAAGGCAATGGTTAACCATCGTTGACGGACGACGACGGACGACGGACAATTCGCCATCCCATTACGTTTACGTTCTATTTTAAACAGTCTGGAAAGCACTCTATGCTTTTAGGTCTTATATCTTTGTCCATTTCTGCACTTAAGTTGATCGACGATGAAGCACACAAAATATGCATTCGTACAGATCCCTTGTATAACACTGCTTCCATAATTCAAAGTTACACGCAACATGTTCTCCGACCCCATATTGACAAGGTGTCTGATCATGTCAGGCGTTTTCTAAAAATAATATATCTTAATAAGGGTATTGATTTCATTGACATGCCAAGATTTTTTTTCGAGATAATCATGTAGTTGATTATATTCCTAAATATTTCAAAATAATAACGTTCATACATTCTTTATGTTTATCAAATGAGGTTAATTTGCAACGCACTGCATGTTTAGTGGTTGGCCCATTTATAGTTACACTATATTTTCTGCTTTGATTGTGAGATGACCGGACAGATTGTGGACCCTATGATGGCGTCTACCTAAATCCTTATAGGAAGGTAGCGTTTGATGTTTGTCTTTAATATTGTCTTGCCGTACCCTTAACGGTTTGTTCTATCGTTGCTCTGGCTTCTGCCAAGTCAATAAGTACTTACTATGCGACATTCTAGGATTTTGTTTTTTTATATCATATATAAATGATCATTTAAGTATATGTTTTACTTATATTGCCTATTAATGCTGCTTTGTTTGTTAGACATTATAACCTGGCGGGGATATCTTTATTTACACTGTCCCGTTTATTGTGATTGAATTAGGGTAATAATGAGGTTTGATGAACCCTAGAACCTGGTTTAAACCCCTAGCCGCCTTTTTTTGCACTGACCGTTCCAAGGCGGTATCCCTATGGTCAACTCTTTGTGTTTGTGCGATTTTTTATATCGACTTTTGGTGCACCCTAGAACATGGTTTAAAAAAATGGAAGGATTTTGGTCACTTTGTAGTCAGATCTCTAAATTTTGGTTACTAAAAACAAGAATTGTCAAGCACTCAAAAAGAAGGCGTAATTACAAAAGTACAAAATTACACGTATCCCAAAAGGTGATACCGATAAAATATTACTGAAAAGCTGGAGACCCATATCTCTACTGAACACTACATATAAAATGGGTTCTGCTTGTATATTAAACAGAATAAAACCGTTTTTACCATTAATCATTGATCCAGA
>JAWPHD010006708.1:97500-140408 GCA_037043455.1 Cyrtodaria siliqua | reverse complement strand
AGTTATCAATCTTTACCATGTTTGATATTATTCTAGTTTGTACATACAATCTTTACAATAACAGACCAATGTATTAGTTTCATCGGCATATTTAACAGACATATACTGTTATAATATAGTTATGTTTTACAAATGTATAATTAAATAGTAAACCCCACCCAATACACATACGAACACACGCTGATACACACAGACATATAAAAACTCATCACAGAGAGGCTGAAATGCCCTCGTACGCATACACACTCATCACAGAGCGACTGATATGCCCGTGTACGCATTAACACTCATCACAGAGCGACTGAAATGCCTGGGTACGCATACACACTCATCACAGAACGACTTAAATGCCCGGGTACGCATACACACTCATCACAGAGCGACTGAAATGCCCTTGTACGCATACACCCTCATCACAGAGCGACTGAAATGCGCGTTTACGCATACACACTCATCACAGAACAACCGAAATGCCCGGGTACGCAAACACACTCATCCCGGAGCGACTGAAATGCCCGTGTACGCATACACACTCAACACAGAGCGACTAAAATGCCCGTATACGCAAACATACTCATTACGGAGCGACTGAAATGCCCGTGTACGCATACACACTCATCACAGGGCGACTAAAATGCCCATGAACGCAAACCCCTCATCACAGAGCGACTTAAAGGCCCGGATACGCATACACACTCATCACAGAATGATTAAAATGCCCGGATACGCATACACACGCATCACAGAACGACTGCAATGCCCGGATACGCATACACACTCATCACAGAACGACTGCAATGCCCGGATACGCATTCACACTCATCAAAGAGCGACTGAAATGCCCGGATACGTATACACTCTCATCACAGAACGACTGCAATGCCCGGGTACGCATACACACTCATCGCATAACGACTGAAATGCCCGTGTACGCAGACACAATCATCACAGAGCGACTGAAATTCCCGAGTATGCATACACACTCATCATAGGACGACTGAAATGCCCGTGTACGCATACACACTCATCACAGAGAAATGTCCTTGCATACTCACATTTACTAATAAAACAATCAGTGTAAGATAAGTATAGATGAATTACCTCAGTCTAATGTTATCACTAGTTTACCGTCACGTATTTATCTCATTTATAAAATAATATATTTATATTTAAAGAAAACATATAATTATGATATAAAATAACAATCTAAATAAGCACCCTCTTGTTTACAAACATGAATACATATTATAAAATCTCTATGTACACATGTGCTTGGATATCCTTTAATGGGGTGGGAGTGGGGAGGATAGAATGTGTATCATTTCATTTTTTATAGTCATGTAACAACAAGTAATCCTTGCTAATATGCAATTACACTTTGCTGTGAAGTATTCAAATACTTTGCAAATTTTGGGAAAACAAATCCCCTACATGGTACAAAATAAAACAAATTATAACATCAAGGTTAACATGCAACTGAGCAGTCGTGAAGTTTAAACATGGTATAAAGAGACACTCGCTGAGTTGTTCAGCATGATTTGTAAATGTGTAAACCATTATTAATCATTTTTTGATTAATAAATGAAAGCAAATTATTATGCATTTTACAAAATCTTGATTATATTAAAAGCTATGGTATACTAGACGAAATACTGAAACCTTTAACATTTATTAGATGTTACAGAATTATTTGCATGCATATTTAGCGTCAAATTGATACTGGATTAATAAAGTAAACGTAATGTTTGATAAAAAAAGAGATTGTCTTGTCTCCCTTTAGTTACGAAATGCAGGTTTACAATAATGTATGCTCATGACAGTAATTTAATGACCACACAAAAGTACACTAATAAGTTACTTAATCTTTAATCTTCCGGATGTCATAACCATAGAACAAGTTAATACATTTGTGTCACTTAACAATTGTAAACTAATACAAATATACTTAAAACATGCAAAAAAAAGACAGTGTGTCACTCAACAATAGCACTTTAAAAAAGGAATCAAATCAAAACATGATCCTGAAATTAATTTGAAGACTATATGTTCAAGTAATCTAGTTTAATAACCGATGTCACACTTCATTATAATCAATAATATATGTATATATATATATATATAAATCATAATTACATCTCATATAATCATACCATACATTTTCCAATTTACTGCAAATGACTCCCATTGTCATGAAGACAAAGGTTATAAAAAATGCAATATCAAAAACATCCAAAGAGTTAAAAGATAAGTTTTATAAAATAGAACGAAAAGCATTAACTATATGGAATTCCTTGAACAATGTTGCAAAAGACGAGCTTATGCATGATATGTGTAATGAACTTCAATTTGAAAATGCATTAATGAAACATTATGCAACTAACTTAAAATATTGTCTGATATCCATTTAGTGATTAAATGCAGTTTTACAATAATGTGTATGCACCCGGTTTAGTTAAATGTACCATTGAACTCGGATGCCGGATGGTGAGATAAACCGGGTGATCGGAGTTTATCATCTGAACACGAAACGATTGTATAGTACTGCACTATTCCCGTATATAGCATTACTAGGTCCCGCCTTAATTCCATAAAGCGATTTGAAATCTTATATTAGCAGGATTTTATTACGAATATTTCGACAATAAAACACGTATAAAAACATTTTTTTACTGAAAAAATGCGATAACCTGTTTAAAATTACAATTTTACAATAAACAAACTTGTTCAGCCGAAATTAAGGTTTTATTTCATATCCCAGCCAACCCCATTTTCGCAACTTCGAAAAGTGGTTGGATGGGGTATGAAAGTTAATACTCGGACCACGTAATGGTGACATAGTTTGTTGACTAGTCGTTAACAGAAATCCAAACACTTAATTACAGATAAAGCATAATATGATCTAAGGAATCACGTACATTCTGTAAAAAGGAGTTTTATGTTCTTGAAATGTACACGTTTCGAATAACTTACCCAACTATTGGAAGTGTACAATTTAGTCTTGAACGGCGTAAGGAAATATTATGAAACATAGACATACACGTCTTTATAGCAAATCATGTACAGATATTGATAGTTATCGACTTTTAAAAAGTAATCCTCCATTTATGATTGGTTAAGAGTCAATGTGTACCAAACCATATTACACGGCGGCGACGGGTAATACGAAAACTATAGAGATACATGTATGCCTATTAAAATGGCAAGTGTGGCATTGTTGAAGTGTTGGACGGTTTACATAATGTCAGAATGTTCCGTGTCCTGGAGATTAAGGTGGCTATACTAGGCTTCAGATTCCTCCTTATCCTTCTCATCCTCATGTTGAACCTGAAATGATAAAAGCCAAATGTATGTATTAATGGCAATACAATTTAAGGTTAAGTATGCAATATCTGACACCGCCTTAAGCAATAGTTCTAATAATCAAACTAAAAGTCGTGTACCGTTAGTAGTATGTGTTCTCAATATGTGTGCGTACATTATGTACCTTGGCACTTTTTGTAAAATCGACTGCATCGCGCTATATTAGACTTGTTATTAAGAAGCAAACATGCATTCACGTGCTGTCATAATAAACCATCCTATTTCGCGATATCGTTTTTTTTAAAAATTACTCTTATAATAAAGGTTTGGTCATATGCAATATATACGAGTATGGCTCAGGCAAAACAAAACAAAAAACATGTGCAAATGCCAATTAGATTGAAAGGTTGCATGGATGTTAACTTCCATTTTATTTAGATCTTACGTTAATATCAGCAGCTGAAGTATACAAATGAGGGCATACATATGAAAACTTACTGGACGTGAAGCCGGCATGGATGCAACACTATCCGTTGGCTGCGTGATGAGTGTTGGGTGTACCTGGTATAAATAGTACATCATTGTAAAATGTGTAAATTCATAAACAATTTAAACATTAACACATTAAGATATGTGTAGAGTCTATTGTTCATTGACGAGTGATATTATCACAACAGCGGAACTAATAGCAGCAGCACATTTGACTTTCAGCAAAAGGTCACGTTAATATTACACAAGTGTATTTAAGGTCTTTGTAATAGATAGAGTCTGGTCTCAGCGAGTTGGCTTATTTAAACACCGAGATGGGCGTAGCCCATCGAGGTGTTTAAATAACCAACGAGCTGATACAGACTCTATCTTTTTTGTAGCATGGTGTACTTAGTAACACTGTGACGTCATAGTAACCGTACTCTAAATTCCAATATCCGGTAGTTGTAGCACGGCATAGCCACGCCCCTTTAGTTACCCTAAATTAAACGATTTAATGCTCTGCATTCATCAAAGGAAATGTCAACGACCATGCTACAAGTAAGAAACAGATGTCGAGTTTGTATTACTATAAATACATCTTAATGAACATATGTATCGTTCTTCTTTTTTGTAATTTTAAATTTTTTGTTGGAGACCTATGAAGCCTCTAAACAGAGATAAGACTACGGTTTGCGGTTGTAAATCACTGATTTCTTTAACAAGCACGAGTTAAGGCTGTACCTGCAACAGGCTGGAAGATGGCATACAGCTGTCAACAAACCTCGTGTGTTTTAAAATTCTAAGCTGGGAATCGAACCCGGAAGCTTGGAAGAGTTGCAACAATGCTAACCACTCGGATACCGCCATGTTGATAAATTTAAGTTGATAATATGCGATATTTATAAACGTCGGACGCCTTGCAAAATATCCGTATTTTCTCATTTTGAATTGAATTACAGTATGACTTACCAACTCAAAAAGCATGCCAAGCATTTTAACCACGACGTAATAGTAGACCTAAGTTGGTGGACTTATCAAGTGTCAATTTAAGGCATTTACAACTCATATACTCAAACATACAGTAAATGTGAATGATCCAAGAAAAACGATGACGCTCGGTCTTATTGTCAGTTCCCCGCCTTCTTCTTCAAATAATCATTATACTTTGTACAGCCCCGATTATCTTACAACAAACTTCCTGTTTACATAAGAGCGTAAACTCGCATTATTTTATTTGCACGTGCAAACACAAATCTATTTGCATGGTTGTTGATTTTAAATATGACAGAAGCGGGTGGTCGTGTGTTCAAACTCCGACAGGGTCATACTAAAGATATCTTAATGAGGATACTAGCAGACCAAATGACTGACGCTCAATGATATAATGTCATGTGTCTACGGCGAACCGTAGGAATCTATTCGTTATGAAGTGTAGGGCAGGTTCCCGGATTCCTAGTTAGTAGTTAGTAGTTTACTCTATAGGCTCTAATTAAACAACATTAAATTCCATAGTTCGCTCAGATCTAACTTAATGACAATATTATAATACTCTTATTTTATTTCACGACTTCTATTTTCTAGACTTTTCATTTCTTCTTACTTCAAATTAAACGTATCATATCTCTTTTAAGTTTCAGCAAGTTTTCAAGAACTACTTTTGATTATTTTATTTGCAGAGTTATTCTAAATATATAAAAAGGAAAAAAAAATAATAAAAAAAAGAACAAAAAAAACAAAACATGTACTTACTTCCTCAAAGTGTTGTTCTGCAGAACTTAAAACCCTTGAATCTGAAATTAACCAAATACTATAGATACACAATTAACAAACTATTGTACATGTTCTCAAAAAAAAGAGAAGAAAAATATCGATAATATGTCGTGACTTATCCACATTAATAACATAACAATTAAACATGGCTTCTGTGAGTATAGCAAAGTCATGGCATATTTATCGAAATTCACTAGCGTATTATATATGCAAATGAGGACCGAATCACTGTGTTTATGTACAGTACAGCATTTAGTCCCAATTGTTTGCATGGTTTATCATTCGATACCTTCAGTCACCATAAATATTTATCATAATTTGAAATCCTAAGTTTTATAAAATGCATAGAGTAACCTTAAAATGGTGTAAGGTGTCGCATTATCTGTCGTACGAATGCTCTAGAGCCGCGTTACGTAGCTGACGTCATGTAAACAACAAAACGACGTCATGATTTCTCCTACAAATTGCCGCCGTATACAAGGTAATTGACAACATTAAAGTCAAACTATCGCTTCGAATGTGTGTTATGTGATACATATAATCTTACATGCTGACTTTCATAAACTCGTTAGATAAAAAGGTAGGATACTCGGCAGAGCCTCGTAGATCCTCGTATCCTATCATAGTTTTCAACATGTTTATTAAAATGAATAATACACAGTCACTCAGTAAGTAAGATCCTCTATGTAATCTGTTACTTTCCAATCATGCTACCGTAATACTACTATTATATAGTACTTCTCAGTGATTCGTGACACACGTATTGACCAAGGCTGTTCCTCGTGTAGCAGTGCCTATTGGGATCGTTGTAAGCATATTTGTTTATTTGTTGAATTGTGTCTATTTTACGTCTCTTTTAGCACATGCTAGGCTATACATGACGATATTTTTTGTGGTATAAGCAGATCACCCCGTTTTTACTGGGTAGAACCAGTAATGTATTACCCCAGCCATCCTTGAAATCGACAAATCTTTATAATTTGACAAGTCAAGCTCCCACTGGGATTCGAACACGGCGGTGAGAGGCGAGAACGAATAGAAAGAATATCAAATCGGGATTTTTAAGGGGTAAATGTTGATGAACAAAGTGTTTATTTGACGTGTGATGAAACAAAATTCAACATAAAATATATGTTAAAAGTGAGAAAAACGAATAACTGAGGAAAAAACGAAGATAAAATAGACAAATCTTCCGCTTATCTCTGTTATTTTTAACCCTTATAATATCTTTAGGGTTTAAACTTCCTATACGTAGTTCGTGTGCAATGCTTAAATCTAGTAAGTGACGGTAAATAATAACAAGTTTACAAATACGTACCTGCGGAATAAATGCCGCTATCTGCACCTGAAATTTAAAATTAACCTAATATAAGACATTAGTAACTACGTTACTTTAAATTTGTATTTATATAATGGATCGATACGTGACTCACGTGCACCAGGCAATATTGTATTAAATTTCTGTCAGTGGCGAAGCATAGCATAATACTTTACTTCCGGGAGTAACTTGCAAAAGTAAAAAGGAAAGAAAAATCCTAAAAAGTTTAAAAATGCAATAACAATCAGAGGCGACATGATGGGGTGGGGGCGGGGGAAGGGTACGGGTGGAAAGTTACCATTTGTTTGTCAGCATAAAATGTTTATATTCCTAAATAATATCGCTTGTACTAGCACCATTTTGATCCGAAAATGGCAAAAATGTATTGGGGGAGGACCACCGAACCCGCTTGTGGAAGAGGTGCACCTACTCCCAAACCCTCCCACACTCTGCGCTTTGCCGTCATATTAGCAGAATGTTGAAAACAGGCCATGCTACGCCCCTGCCTGTTCAAAACGTATATGCATAAAAAGAGAAGAGAAAAACACATTGTCATTGTTATTATTTAATTATGCATTCTTTAAACAAGGAATTTGAATAAGCTATTTTGAAAACATAAACTCAAACATAAACTCAAACATAAATTCAAACAAAAACTCAAACTTAAACTTGCTCTATTTAAATGGGGAGAAACGTGCCTTTGAAATGATATAATTGATACACGAGTCATGAGACCAAAACATATATAAATATCCCATTCATGAGAGGGTGGTGGTAAGAATGTTCACACTGAGGATATGATAAATCAATATCCGAAAGGTGAACCCCCTCATTTTTAGTACAGATGATTTCACATTGCCAGATTCTTTTTTTCAAAAATAAGTTTATTTTAAAAGGTTTCTATAGCACTGGATTGCAAATAACTTAACTAATAGTAATTTAAAATCGGTAAAGTATTATTGAAGTTATGTTGAGTTTAAAATAGTAATTTCGCCATACTCAGCCGAAGACGTCACCAAAAACACAACAACGCGCACCATATCTGGCATGTGATAAACCTTTTTTTACAATCACCACGCGATTTATTATCACCCTGCAATATTATCATCGCGTCAGATAGTAAGAAATTACACATTTTGTCTGGGGATTTAGCATGGGCGTTTTATGTGAGGTATAATAATAGCAAACTTTATCATGATTACTTTTAATTGGATTCAGTTTTTGTACAGAACTAAACTGAATTAAAGTACGCAATATAACGAAGGCATCAACTAAGATTGTTAGCTCTTGATCGACAATGTCAATGACAGTCGACATGTTGTCTTGACTAATATTAGGCAGACTAGCATCTAGAACTTCATATGTATTTATCGTCACTCGTAATTTTAAAATGTGCTTCAAAAGCCCCGTGTGGTTCCGGGTGCACCGTTTGGTTCTGGGGCAAAGAATAGGGCCACTGCAGATCCAGTTGGAGGTGTAGGCAGAGGGGTAGAATCCCCACAAATACATGTTCATGTTATAATTATTTGTTCATGCTCATTAAAGGTCTTCATCATGACCCCTGCATTGTTTCAGGCGCAATCTCGCTCAAATCACTAGAGCAGTGGCAGAAAAACAATAAACGTGATGGAGTGTCCACAATAGAATTTGCTGCAACTCTACAAATCAGGGTGAGAAGGTTCTAGGCTTATTCTCCATATTTTATCCCGATGTACATGGAGGATGATCCTGGCATGTTCATTCATGATCCTGGCATTCATGATCCTGGCATGTTCATTCATGTTAGGCTCTATATAACCTTTCATGTGTCGGTACGCCTTAAACCCAATAAACGTGATGGAGTGTCCACAATAGAATTTGCTGCAACTCTACAAATCAGGGTGAGAAGGTTCTAGGCTTATTCTCCATATTTTATCCCGATGTACATGGAGGATGATCCTGGCATGTTCATTCATGTTAGGCTCTATATAACCTTTCATGTGTCGGTACGCCTTAAACCCAATTCACTTCAATTCATTTCAAATCTGAGCAGAGAACACCAGCCGTACATTTTACATTGATACCAATAAATAAATAAAAGGAGACATATTGAGTTCCCTTATATCTAAATAACATTACGTGTCTGGCTTCATGACTTTTATAACGCGATACAGATACTGCGATTATTGATACATCCTTTAAACTTCTCCTTCACATGACCACTTTTGCATTAATTTAAATTTATATTGTGGTTGAAATAAACATTATCTGCACACATATTGTGATTACGGATACATCCTTTGAACCTTTCCTTCACATGACCACTTTAGCCTTAATTTAAATTCATATTGTAGTTGAAATAAACATTCTCTGGATGAGTTGGTTTTCATTTGATTGCTAGCATCTACACATCTGTTAATTTGGTGTTGTAGATTTAAATTTATGAATATGTGTTTGACATAAACCGTAATACATGTATCATAATATGTTCTATCACACAGGTGAAAGTGCTCAATGTTTGGAATTTACACTGTAATTGTGTATTAAAGTATGTGTTAGCTACTGTAAAAGCTTAGCTCTTTTAAATGATTGTTGCACTGTTCTCAAACAAGTTGTATTTAAACACCTCTAAACTAGACAAGTGTTAACAAATAGCATCATACGATACACACTTGACCTTGGTCATTTGAACATTATTTTTATGTTATTTCAGTGACTCATGAATTAAAATGAATGTTGCACCAAACATGTTTTTTTTTAGATTTCTAAAATGGGCTAATAATTATTATCAGAATGCCTAGAACAATGCAAGATGTATGACCTAAAAGATAACGCAATTACATTCGGCCATCTAGGAATGATGAATTGGTATACAGCGTCTCTTAAACTGTATGGACATGGACGACGAAACAAAATGTTTTGTTTGTTTAGTAACATCCAATTGTTTATATGAAAGTTTAAAATGGTTATCTATTGTTGTTTTTGTTTATGATGCTTTCTGATAATCTTTGAATACGTAACAGTTCAGATATTATGCTGTAATTAACAATCAGAACACTTTTGAGTTGAATCTTAATTTAAGATCTGAAATGTTCATGACTGTGGCAGATCAAGATACAAAATGGCATATCAGTTACAACCGTGTTATTCCGGTATATATATTCGAATTCACCATACTTATTGTCAATGAATAAATATAATCATTCTTAAACTACTTCAAGTTATTCAGGTGCGTAATCTAGTATCGAAATGATATATAGGGTCCTATAGAAACCACAGCGTCCGAACGCAATGGCATCGTAGGTCCGCACTGTACAGCAAACAAGGACTAGAAACTACAATGAAAGAGACAAAAAACAACAGAAAAGGTGGTGAAGACAGGGTTACTCGAAGCCATGTGTATTGGCTGTGCAGTAATACTTTCCTTGTAAGTAATGCATATTTGTTTTGCTCATTTATATTTTAACCCTTTAGATTATTCGCTGCCGGAACGGCAACGACTCTTATAGTAACAGTACCCTATTGCAAAAAAGCGGTCTGATTAGCGCAAAACGTATATGGGCACCCCAATGCCTAATGCTTACATAAGCCTTATTTTGATTGGCTGATAGACTAGGTGGGAATTTAATTAGGTTAATTTGAATTTGTTAGTTATTTTTTATTATTATTTAACATAGCTTTCATTTGTATGATTTAGCTCTATGATCAGAATAAAAAGGAAAGAGTGTGATTTTCATAAATTTATTTGGCGATTTCCGCAAATTGTAGGGCCATGACCATAGGACATTTAGAAGTGGCACTAAAAATAGGTCAATACCTAACACGAAGCTCCTGTTTACATGTATCTAAGCTGCATCTGTGCAGCAGGGTAAGCAACAGTAAGCCTGGGCTTTTTCTTTGCATGTCGTTTGGGAAAACATTAAACAATAAGTCTATGGAAAATGCAATAGTGGTCTATGACGTTTTATGGTTTTTATAATAGCTCATGGTAAGGTAGCAATGAACATTTTCTTTGAGTTTTTCACTTTGATAACGCAATCTGGTAGCAGTGAACAGTTTATCTGTGTTGTAATGCACGCTAACGCACAACGAAGATATATGGGGTGTCGTTTTACTATGTAAAGATCACTAACAAAGAACTGATGGTAAAACTTGTGAGGAAAGTGTCTGGTAAGAAAAAAAGTTCGTGGCATGATTACGTCTTCGTGACAACATTTCTTTTTTAATACTGTTTTAAAACACTTGACACTTGGTCTGTTATTATGTTAAAAGTCCAAGTTTTTACCCTGATATAATGCTATTTTCTCTCGGCAGCTATTTCACGCTTGCGTCAAACCTTGCTTGTAACGTATACATTATTTGTCAGTGGTGCGTCGGACTGATAGAATTCCACTACACACCCTTAAGAATAAAGGCAAACATTTAATGCATTAGTTATCCATTACGAAACTGTATACTGTTTACCATCGATGGCGCAGACGGCATCGTTAGAGTGAAGTTGTTGTGTGTGGTAGGGGGTGGGGGCGTGGGGGTGGGGGTGGAAAAAAACAACACGTGCCTCACGTGTCTGAGTTGGCAACCAAGGTACCCGCTTATAATATTATGATTAAACCTTTCTACTCAATATATATATTGAACTGACCTTTCCCAATACATGTGTTTATCATTTGTTTTGTGTTAAAGTAAATATTATGTTGAATACAAACAATTTGAACGAAATTTAGTTTTTGTGTGAATAATGCCACGAATCATATGGCCCGTTTTCTTAAGTAAATGATATATTATGTATTAGCCCGGTTAGGTTGTCTCAATTTACCTGACTCATTGCCGTACCTTACTTAAACTTATTCACAACAACGGAAACCCCACGAATTACGTCATGGAAAACCCGAGATATAGGGCAAACGTATACAACACTTTTTTTGTCTGTCTTGATTTTTTTTAATAGAGACACATATTGACAATAAACCGAAGCCTTAACGCGATAATATCGGGAATGCAAACAATACGCAGGCGGTAAATATAGGAATGTGACGTATAATATTACCATTGGGAATACATACTTCCTGATTTCATGCAATTGTTACTACCAGTTATATAGATAATGTGTCATTATATACTAGACTTTTATAAAACACACTTTGAAACCGCCTGTTTATAAATGTAATTGCTTATGGTGAGCTATGTAAAATTATGTATGTAATTTGAGGGACTAACCACTATAATGATTGCACACTTTAATAGTTTAAATATAATGATTGATATTATGAATGGCGTGTATATGTATAAACAATCACTATTTAAGAAAACAACTGATTTGAATAATTTATTTGTCAACGTCTACGTACATTGGGAGAGAATTCATGTTAATATTATGCACTTATACAATGTACAGCGTATTATCAGCTTTATTAAAGTTTTGTCTTAGCTAAACAAAAAGACCGGTTATTTTCTATTCGTGACTACTGTGTTTATTTATGGTCTACTATTGAATTAAACGTATACAAACTAGGATTCCAAACGGGTCAATATAAAGTGACACCGTTGCAAAAAAACTACCTAGTGGTGTCATATAACAATGCAGATAATTCGTTTAACTATGTCGGTATAAATCATGTTCTATATTCTAGTACGATTCACACCTTTTCGGCGTTTATGCGATTTTAAACCCTGGAGTGAAACGCGTTAGAGGTTTGATATTAAAAGTATGTGTTAAGTATAAATATTTTAACGAATTTCCAAATTAAATTGATATCTCGTTTTGTTGTGGGCTAGCCGTTTAAACATATTGATAATTCAAAAAGTGCTAGCATGTCCTTATTATGAATAAAACAGTTAATTATAGTTATAAATAAAACATGTATTTATAGTTATAAATAAAATATTTATTTATAGCGTATTCAAGTTTCACAACAGTTAGTTATTACACTTACCGAATAACAAATGATTAGGTCAGTGGTTGTTATTTACAAAGAGCAATTTCAAAACACTCAACTGTGACATTTCCTGATGAATAAAACACACGCACGCACGCACGCACGCACGTACACACACACACACACACACACACAAACCGCGCGCTATCATTTGGCTATTTTCATGTTTTCTGTAGTTTATTGACTTGTACACATTTAGAAACACGTACCAATAAACTGCATTATTGTATGTATCACACGATAGCATCGCGTGAGGTGTCCTAGGCATTTTCTTTCGGGGTGTATCGTCTGACATGCACACAGCTGAAGCAAATGGTCCATAAAACAGACACTTCACATCTTAGATGTTTGACATTTTAAGTTTTCATGTACCCGGACCTCATTAGAAATAAGTAGCAACATTAAAGTTTGTTGAGTATCCAGTGAATATATAGAGATTATTTAACTGCTGGGATCGATTATTAATTTTTACTCATGATGGTCATACTACACCAATTCATTTTACCTAGACGTACATTATAGTCCTTAACTCTGTACTGAGTTCCCTAATATAAGAAGCTATATTTTGCTTACTTGTTTTGAAAGACCTATCTTAGTTTTATCAAAAAAAACATACACAAACCATACATTGAGTATGTTTTAAAAAAGCTGTTTGGGTCGAATGGCGCTGACCCACTTACTTGCATGTAGAAACATGAGGAAAATGTAAAATATACTGATTGTTTGATTATGCAACTAATTATGAATACACATGTACTCTTCAAAAGTTGAATTTTAATTTTTTAGCAAGATGTTTTGGTTTGCTTACCTTGTCAACCAATCAAAATTAAAATATTCTGTGTAATAGCTCCGAATTTACCTGGAACTTTTTCCCTGCCTGCTGATTGGTTGGCTGATTGGGTGATGATTGGTGTAGTCTGATCTGATACACTAGTTGTTTTGTTCTTGTTAAATGGGATAACATATAAAACGGGTTTTTAACTATCACCACCCTATGGACAATGTCGCCGATATGGTGTAATAATATATTTGTTTAGCATTTTAATACAGTTTACATCCTGTTTGATCGACGTAATAACGTCGTTTAAAAAAACTTTATACTATTTGAACTTCCACCTTTGGTCTCATACAACCTCAACTTAACTATATTTGTTTTAGGAATATGTATTTAAGAATATATATATATATATATACCCAGAGAGAGAGAGAGAGAGAGAGAGAGAGACGTTTTATTTTCGCTCCTGACTTTCATTATAAATGAACTGTGATTGAGGAGTATCTCTGCATATCCTCATTTAATATGCGTATAATACCGAAACATGCATATCTTATATTAAACGAAGCATGTTTGTCAATATAATAAAACACTTTAATACAGATTACGATTATTTATGAAAGTTCTCACGATTTAGCAAGGTGTGACTCTTTTCGAGGTAACGAACCGATGACGGAAATCCATTCATTGTATGATTGTTAACATCACGTTATTAAATAATATTATGTACTTGAACAGACATTTAATTCAGTTGATATGAACTGTTGACACAGATAATGCACATCGTTTAATGGATTTCTTTTGATATTTTTTTTATTGATTTTTGACATAATTTTATGTATTTTATATATTTTATCTTATTCAGATTCAATCACTATACAAACAAGACGAGAGACAACGCTACCTATATATGCAAATGTACCTGCTAATTACGATAAAATAACTAACCACTGCATATTGAACAAAAAAGATGGATATTACAATGCATCGTGTTTAATTATTAGTATGCACAGTGTTAATTGATGTATAGTTTACAATATAAAATTTACTCTGAGCTTCAGTAGAATTATTCCACTTGGGAAAAACAAGTTTGTGTTCTTTGTGTACTTGAATGTCAAGCTGGACCTTCTGAATATAGTATCGTAGAGTGATATTGACATTTGAAATACCTGAGAACTGGATTTGATAACACTTACAACTACACACATTTAAGATAAATTGACGCCTCGTTTAAATTCTACTAGGAAGCATATTGAGTATAAATATTGATATGAATTCATAATAAGTGTCCTCACACTTGAAAAACCACGCTCCAACAACATCACTATAAAAGCAGGTTGATAACTTTTTCAACATCTACAGTTTTAATGCAAATTAAGTAAACGGGTTCTTTTCAATTAATGTGGAACCTGTGGCGTAAGCGGTTTTACCTTTAGCGGTAGTGGTATTTGTTACCTTTAGCGGAGGCTGTTACCTTTAACGGAATTATTACCTTTAGCGTTGTTACATATGTTACATAATCATGTATATATAAACCCTGACTTCACAGTAACTACAAAAATACTTCAGACGAGACTGCGTTCTGTCTGCGTGTATATTCTACAAACAGCGTTAAATACAGATTGGGTTGATACAATTTATCACAATCATTCGAAATGAGGAAGTGTACTAGTGCATCTGACGAAATCCCCCTTACCTGTGGTAAACCAATAGATATGTATGATTGTGTTTTAGTTAAACTGAAAAAAGAACCTATGGTTGAAAATAATACAATATTGTACCTCTATTTATACCGAAGGAAAAATGAAACGTAACTCGTGATTTTTTGTTATATAATGTTTATAATGCACACTTAATTCTACGACATCCCAAGATGTTTTGTAAGAAAGAAATGTTCCAGCTAGTTAGAGAAAGGACACTGTGTTGTAATAGACTTTTTAATCACAGTCGACGTTGTAACACGAAATTTATACACGTTGAAATTCCGCTTCGAACATTAGAGCCATTTCAGTACTGTATTTAATGTAAAGATATAGCAAAATGTTACATTCTTGAAAGGATAACCGTTGGTGTGTTATGTGCTGTCTTAGTATTTGTCCGAAAGAAAAGGTCTAATATACTACATATATGTTTCCAATATAAAAGCGATACTACTACTTCAAATAAACTGAAAGGAAGTTTGTGTTTACCCCGATTTTACATTATACTAAGTTATAATGGGACGGCAACCATAGAAGGAGATGAGATGAAACATATAACTGACACGAATATTGATAAGGATATGATCATAGTCTACTTACGTAGTCTTCCAGATACATCTCGCCTCTGTGTATCGTCACCGATCTCTCGTACATCTAACTGTGAACCCGTCAGTATCTCTTTAACCTCAGACAATGCTTTTTTATATTCATCACATCTTGTACTGGCCGACTGTAAAGCAGGCATTAATAACGATACTTCATGTGTACTTAGTTTTGCTCCTTTTATCGTTCTTAAAAATGACTTTGCTTTTACAAATTCTTCTTCAAGTTTATTGTGCGAAGTGAGTAAGGCGTTTTCAAACTGTTTAACGTGTTTTACACCGTCTTCTACGGATTCAGCTTCTGCCATTGTGTTGTTTTATTTGGTTGAGTTAATAATTTGTGTTCATCTTAAGTGCAGATGTTTAAATCATTTTAATCCACTCACTCCAGCAATATGAAATTTAGCTTCCTTAATACCGTATTATCATAACACAAACTGGATTGAATTATGTCGATGTATTTGTTTTAAATCCGTTGATTGATCCAAATAAGCTACTATACAAAGTGTAAGTCATTAAAATTCGAGTTTTATCTCTAGTATCTACGATGTATTAATATAATAGAAAGCAAACTATTAATATTCGTTAAAATTGCCTTCTAACAGGTATATGTTCACAACGCTACTGACAGATAAATATATTAAACTTCTTTAAAACTTCCGTTTAAATAAACTACGCATTGCCGTGTATCTTCCTGGTTAAATATGTGTCATATGTACCCTTCAATGACGTTCAGTGGTTACATTGTCACCTTGTCCAAAAAATAGTATACAAATGCATGTATTTATGAAAATGTAGAATTTGTAGAAGTGCTATAAAAATACGTATAGTTAGTGATTCGTATGGTACGTGTTGTAGATACTTTTACAATAGTTGAATCAACCTACAATATGTCTGGTACAATAAATCGTATTCGTCCTTTCGCTTTTTAAAATTTTGGACAGCAGCTTTTCTTCTTCTTCATGAAAATATATCACTGTAAAGCAAAGAATACTATAATTTAACTTTATGTTGTTACAACCACAAATGTCCACCGTTTCACCAAACTAATAAGGTTTTTCAAAACAGTGCTATTTTGAAATTCAAGATAGTCACATGATGATTTATTTATGAACTATATTTATAGAGTAATCTGACTCGCGTCTGGTTTCCCGTTTCTAAATTTGGCGTAAAGATCTACATGGGGATTTCCGTTTGAAATTTAGAAGTAATCGGTTATGTGTACGGAAGTATTCTAGTATGATGGACTAATGCATATAAAGAGAAATAAAAATCGAGATACGATTATGAAAATTACTTTAAAAGAATCATTTAACTCGAGTTTTTGTTTATCAGTTTTACATTCACGACTTTTGAACTGGGCATACACCTGTACGGCCGTGCGTAATATAAATTTGCAATTACACTGTTTATTGGTCCATTCATACTATTTTGAGCCGCCCCAGATAGGATAATGATACATAGGGACCCGAGATCCATTTCCTTATCTTACTATCAAATAGTGACTAGCTTGAAAATGCACCCAGCTAAGCCACTGTTTCAAAATCAAAGTAAAACAAAATCCGTATCTTGCTGTTTACGTGCTGCTTCTTTTGTGGATAGGTACAACCTATACTATGGCGCTGAATTAGCAGGCAACTTCACGGTTTAATCGTATAGTTCTGAATGACTTTTAAAATTAGTTCATATAAAAGGCGACAAGCTTAACCCTATAATAAGAACGCGTGTATTGAAGACTTGTTGTTAAATATAGTGTCTTTGAAAAAAATAACTCATGACTTACCTAATCGTACCAACATTCCAGTCTGTTAACTGAATGCCTTGCAACTATATTTGAGGTATACACTGAACTGCAAGCATTGGCAAGGGAACAAAACTTGTGTTTGGTTTCGAATTACTCATGCTACATACTGCAGAGTTCACAGTTTGTTTTTGCGCACAATATCAACTATTGTTGGTGTCGACGTGCCGTAAAACACCATTCATCCATTCATTCACTGTAAACGATAACGTATAGAAAAATACGACTATTAATATATTTGCAAAAAAATCAGCAATTTGAAAGCGTAACGCCGTGAGGTGTTTGATAATCGAGATTGCCTTTCATCTGTTTTAACACACCTATCATCGACGGAAGGAAATCACTATAATTGAATCAGAAGTTAAATAATATATTTATAAGTATTTTTAGCTCTACTGGCCAAGGGCCAGCAGAGTTTATGGGTAGGTGTGGTGTCCGTCGTCTGTCGTCCGTCGTCCGTCGTCTGTCCGTCGTCTGTTAACTTTTACCTCGTTAAGACGATATGGCCTTCGTTTTTCATTCGATCGTTACCAAACTTTAACAGATTGTTAATATCAATGAAAGCTCGGACAAGTTCGAAAACCAGTAACAGCGGCGTTATGGCCCTTGATTTAGTTAAAAATGCTATATTTTGCCTCGTTAAGACAATAGGGCCTTCATTTTTAATCCGATCTTTACTAATCTTTACCAGATTGTTAGTATTATCGAAAGCTCAGAAAAGTTCGAAAACCAGCCAGATCGGACCAGCAACAACGGAGTTATGGCCCTTGATTTAGTTCAAAATGCTATATTTTGCCTCGTTAAGACGATAGGGCCTTCATTTGTCATCCTATCGTTACCAAACTTTACCAGCTTGTTAATATCAATAAAAGCTCAGACAAGTTCGAAAACCAGCCAAATGAAACCAGTAACAGCGGAGTTATGGCCCTTGATTTAGTTTAAAATTCTATATTTTGCCTCGTTAAGACAATAGGGCCTTCATTTTTCATCCGATCTTTACCAAACTTTACTAGATTGTTAATATCAATGAAAGCTCACACAAGTTCGAAAACCAGACAGATCAAACCAGCAACACCGGAGCTATGGCCCTAGAATTAGTTAAAAACGCTATATTTCGCCTCAAGACGATATGAGCTTCATTGTTCATCTGATCTTTACCAAACTTTATCAGATTGCTAATGCCGTTGAAAGCTCGAACAGGTTCGAAGACCAGCCATATCGGAGCAGTAACAGCGGAGTTATGGGCCTTGATTTAGTTTTAAATGCTATATTTTGCCTCGTTATTAATAAAGATGATAGGGGCTTCATTGTTCATCCGATCTTTACTAAACCTTATGAGATTGTTAATATCAATAAAAGCTCAGAAAAGTTTGAAAACCATTTATATCGGACCAGTAACAACGGAGTTATGGCCCTTGATTTAGTTCAAAATGCTATATTTTGCCTCGTTAAGACGATAGGGCCTTCATTTGTCATCCTATCTTTACCAAACTTTATCAGATTGTTAATATTAATGAAAGCTCAAACAAGTTCGAAAAGCAGCTATATCGGACCAGTAACAGCGGAGTTATGGCCCTTGATTTAGTTAAGAAAGATATATTTTGCCTTGTTAAGACGATAGGGGCTTCATTGTTCACCCGATTTTTACCAAACTTTATCAGATTGTTAATATCAATAAAAGCTCAGACAAGTTTGAAAACCATTCATATCGGACTAGTAACAGCGGAGTTATGGCCCTTGATTTAGTTCAGAATGCTATATTTTATCTCGTTAAGACGATATATATAGGATCTTCATTGTTCATCTGATCTTTACCAAACGTTATCAGATTGTTAATATCAATGAAAGCTCGGACAAGCATATCGTACCAGTAACAGCGGAGTTAATGCCCTTGATTTTGTTAAAAATGCAATAATTTGCCTCGTCATACTCTAGGGCCTTCATTTTGCATCTGAGTTGCCAAACTTTACCAGATTTTATGATTTTTAATTTTTTTTGGTTTTTTTTTTTTTTTTTTGGATTTTGTTAAAAAAAAATTCCCATTTTTCAATTTTTTTTGGAATTTTTTATTTTTTATTTTTTTTTTAATTATTATTTGTTTTCATTATTTTTTCATTTTTTTTAGCTCTATGTTGGTCCAGTCGGACCAGTAACAGTGGAGTTATGGCTCTTGATTTAGTTAAAAATGCTATATTATGCCTCGTTAATACGGCCTTCATTTTCATCTGATCTTTACCAAACTTTACCAGATTCTTTAGTTATGGCCTGATTTAGTTAAAATGCTGTTTGCCCGAACATTTTAAAAAAACGTAAATGGCAGTCACTCGCTTCATAGATGTTATAAGAGCCATGTTAGCAAGTAGAGCGTCCACAGGCCCTCTTGGGCCTCTTGTTTTATGATTTTAACCGCAATGTTTTGCTTTATTAACGTTTTGGTCAAGTCGACGTCTATACCACTGTAGTGAGGTCATGGTTCAACGTCAGAGTTAGTCATTGTCTATGTTTGGAGTTATTGATGAATATTAATTTAGCAAGTAAGAATAATTTTCTTTAAATAATAAATCCCGACATTTCACCCATAGACATGTAACTAGAAGGGTGTCCCACAGAACACTTTTGTCGCCTGTCATATGCGTATTTCTGAAAGGGCAATCTAAATATGAAGTTTGAGGACAGGGATGCAATTATTCGTAAATTATGTAGAGTTTTTTAAAGTGTTGAATTTGATGAAAAGCGGCGTACTTCTGCACTGGATAATTCATAAGGAAGAACTGTATAAGGTTTCATGAATATAGGTCAACATTTTTCTACGTTATGAGCTTGATTAGTTGCAGGTTAAAGTTTTATGAAATAGGCATAACTCTGTCAAAGGGAAAGTCAGAGTTATTGGATATGTGTAACGACATTCATATGAAGATGAACATAGGTAAACTACTTTCAAGTTATGGCCAAGGTTAGAGTGCAGGTTAAAGGTGACGAACGGACGGACGACGACGGTTGACAATGGACGGACGAAGGGCATAAGTGTCTGCCATGCTACTTGTATGTTTCTTGTAAACATTTATGAGCGTAGTGTTACTTGGACTTAAGCTTTCTGAACAGTCAATTGACACTTTAAAACAAAATGGAATAACATCATTCGATGAATTTAAACTGTTAACGGACGATGTGATACAAAAGCACTTTGCTAAAAAGCTTCCATTGTGACAATTGCTACTCCTGTCTGACGCTATCAAACAGAGCAAGTACCAGCGTCGTCAGCGGACCCTACCGTCGCTGGCGGACTTTCAGCCGACGACATACAGCGATTAACGCGAGAACCTCAAGGACAAGGTACGTGTACTTCCTCTGTTCAGAAGTTATTTAGTCGGTTGCCGGAAAGTTCGTCTAAAGTTAAACAGATAGGTGACTATCTAACTTTGAAGTCAAAACAAGATCGGGAAATTTGCACAAGGGTTTGCCTGGAATTCAGTGCTCCAGTACGATGCTGAATTTCGGCGTCTTCAAAAAGAAAACAAACGGCCATGGAACACTGACGACACATACCTGATGCAGCTGCATTTGCGTAATCGCCATCCTCCCCTAGAACGTCAATCGGTTCCAGGTCCAAAGAGCGCTTCCAAATCATCCAGTGGGGAAAATAAATTAGATCCCCTCACAGGACAACCGATTTGCGAAAAATTCAACGGAAGAAATGGTTGTAACTATATGAATTGTTGGTAATAACTATTATGTCTATCATGCTCAACCTGTGGTATACAAATGTAGTTTGTATGCAAATGTCTGTTATTTAAGTTGATATTCAATAGTTTAAAAAAATACTAAGCCTTACTCTGATATTAAATAATTGCCACGTAATTGTCTTATAAAAAAGAAAAAGCTATAAGTCCAACAGGAAGGAATACAGTCACTTCAACAAGTATTGCAACGCAGTCTACTGTAATAATTTATATGTAATTATCTTATACATCTTATAATTACTGTAGGAATAGTTGAAATCTAACTGTCTTAGAAATCTCTAGGTTTCATTTTTATAAGAGGACAACATGTACAGCTATACGAATTGTTGGTACTCTCACGTCTGCATGTCGTGCTATTCTAAAGAGCACAATGAATTCACTCATAAAATCGATCCAAAAAATTGACAATAGGGAACGCGTCGATGTTTCATTAATACACGAGCATTAAATTACACAACAATTTATTTACATAATGTATACATATAAACAATTTTTACATAATACTGAAATAAACACACAATTCCAGTAGCTAGTCACACATATTTTTATAATACAATTATCAATGTGTATACCAAATGAACACCACTGCTGGTGGGGTAACAGTGGCCAAATGTTTGATTTGCCTTGTCCTAATTTTACTACAGGATTACTCTTATCTGTTGTGAAATAGTTGCCTCATCATGTACATATACACTAGTGAGGGCGACACTCGGCAACTTTTATAAATTAATAAACTCAATGAAACACAAATGTAAACCTTATTATTTCAAACTATCAATTAAAAACATTTTAAAACAAAATAACTATTATGTCTATCGCGCAAGGAAAGTAGTATCTCCAAGATTAATTCGTGCATTTTTGAAATATTCTGTTTAAGCATACACGTTTGTAAAACAGGAATTGGCAGTGAATTTAACTATTGCTAGACATTTTAAGACAGTCTATGTGATAAAACATACTCTAAGGATTAGCCGTTTTACAATTTACTGGTCACTAGTCCTTTGAGATCATCAATCCCCAATCGTTGTGGTTTTAACGTAGACTACCGCTTAAGTCGGTTCTAGGGCACACGAGATGTGTTGCAACTTATACTACTTCTCATGAACAGACTAAATAACACCGAATCTGCTACTTTTCATCTCTCTTGTTTTGTTCGTTTCTTCCAAGGGAACCATTTCTTTCAGTATTAAGGACCCTCCCTGCATGTTCATTTTATCATTTTTTTTATCATGCTCGTTCAAGGTCTCCATCATGACACCGCGTCTGCAAACGTGGCTACGTGGCTCCATCGTAAATGGAGTGTCTATTATAGAATTTGCAGCAACTATGCAGTTCGGCAAGTTAGAAGGTTCTATGCCCATTCTCCATATTTTATCTTGACGTAAATGGAGGATGAGCCTGGCATGTTCATTCCTGTTAGGCGCCATATAACCTTTTATGTGTTGGTACGCCGTAAAGCCCAAATCAATTAAATTCAGTATTAATCGACAATCAAACTAGCGTCCAATTAGTACCGCAGAGTGGCGGCTGTAAACTGTCGACCAGACTACGCATCAGTAGTGTTATTACTTACTGGCCGTTTGCGAGCTTTGAACCCAGTCTGGGTGGCTTAAAGGAGAATACCAAGGAAGCCGGCGCTAGAGGGGTAAGTGAAAAGTTGCGCTTTATATTGAAAAAGAAACCACGCTTCTTTTTATATGCACACAATTATTGTTTGCGGGTATGTTTATTTTTCGACGATAGCATTGACTAATTAATTACAAATGTAAAGATATTAAATTCACCTACACGTTTCAGAAAAACTGCTCAGTATTATTGTAGTTATGCTTTCTCCATTATTGCAATTTAATAGTATTACGCATAAGGGGCGACAACCTAATATTCGCCCTCTGCGTATTTGGTGTCTGTTTACTGTTATTTCTTCTCGCCGGTACAATCATCGTCATATGGTTTATTCCTGTTCTGCTTCATCATGCTCCACCTGTGGTATACAAATGGGTATACAAATGTAGTTTGTATGCAAATGACTGTTATTTAAGTTGATATTCAATAATTTTAAAAATACTAAGCTTTATTATTATATTAAATAGTTGCCACGTAGTATAAAAAATGAAAAGGCTATAAGTCCAACAGGAAGGAATACAGTCACTTCAACAAGTATTGCAACGCAGTCTACTGTAGAAAACAATTTATATGTATTTATCTTATACATCTTATAATTACTTTAGGAATATATAGTTTAAATCTAACTGTCTTAGAAATCTCTAGGTTTCATTTTATAAGAGGACAACATGTACAGCTCGCGACAAGAGGTGTCATGTGCACATTCTATTTCCTTCAAATTCCTATTAAATCGGATATAAATTGTTTCTAAAACAGAATAAGCTAAACAAAGCGTACTAAACCTTAACTAAAACATTGTTCAATGTTTTCTGACATCTTTTAACTTATCTATGTGCAGTAAACTATCAAATACAATCATTAAAACCTCTCACACACTGAACAGTCATACGTTTAATACCATATCGCAAAATCCCACGTGAACTTACTAGCGGTGGTATTATGTTGGGACCAATGAACAGTGCGCTCATGCCTTACACGGGAAGCTTGCAGGGTAAACGTTTTTAATAAGTGCACATATATCTCGTGCATATCAATCATATGCTAACACTGGCTTAACACGTGGTATGCCGTTTGACTTGAGGCTAAGTTTCAACTCATTTGTTTCAATTGACGCCTGATGTTACCGGATGATTTAATGCATGTATGTTTGGCAATTTATAATCTCCGATAAGGTTGAAGATAAGCATATTGTGACTTTTAATTTAGCTGTGAATTAATTTTAATTCCCCGTACAATGTCATATAGAACCTTTCAATTCTGCAAAGAATCTATCAATTATGGCTGTTGTTTTGTTAACATTGAAAACATTATACGTTTATCGTAAATGCCTCTGAATGATATTTATCTACAGTTCATCTTACGATTAAAGCGAACAGAAGAGCGCATCCAATAGCTTGCCTTAAATTAGGGTCATTCGAGTACAGGGGAATCATTGTGTCGCACATTGCTATTTCGATGGCTTTCCAATTGGCTGTTATATTAACTAGTGACTACTAGTGTCAGCTATTGTAATTTGAGGATCATGTTCGCGCTTTTGTTCAATGTTACTTCACAGGTATGGTACATATTTGCGTTGCAACTGAGATACTTTGAGTGTATTTTGATATGAGTTATTTATGGCTATGACTTGAATATGCATGTTTTGCTTTAATTTGTTGACACAGTTAACACTAGAATTGCATTACTTTAGTTGAAATGATATTGTTGAGAGAACTGTAACTAATGTTGTAATAACTTGTAGTTCAATCCATTTACGTATGTTGCTTTGCATATTGTGATGTTGAATTGATGTATTGTAACATATCTGCAATAACGTATTATTAAACTAAATGATATTGTGCTTAATATAATAAAACGCGAATAGTCAGTATTAACATATTTGATAGCCATTGTAACCTTGTATGTGCATGCGTGATTGTGTGTGTGTGTGTGTGTGTGTGTGTTTGTGCGTGCGCGCGTGCATGATACCCCACCCAGTCACCTTTGTTCATATACTGGCGAACCAAACGTACCACATTATTTGCTCGTCAAACACGTGTTAAAAAGTGACTACTATCATTTTTAAAGTATTTTGGTATGACGCGGCTGCGGATTGAACCCACGACCTCCCGAATGCAATATAGACACTATGCCACTGCGCATCCACATTTTGCGCATATTAACTGTACTACGCATATTTTACTATTTTGTACGTAGCAGTTAGAAAGTTTGACGTACAAATGCAACAGAAACGCAACCGCTCATCCGAGTCGTTGCTGAATTAAATTATGTAAAATTGTTTATTCCTATCTGCTTGTATTATACGCAAAACAACAACATCCACTGATATACACTGCTCTCTCAGGGGATTGACAAAAACACAAACGCAAAGTTATATCATTGCATCACATTGAAAGAGTATATATCTATGTAACGGCATGACACATTGAACAATATATGTATGTGTGTGTAAAGCGTTTGACTATCATCGCTGTATTGCAATGGGCATTTTAACGAGCAAGGCTTGGTTTAAATCTCATCCAAACGACTGGTAAAAGGTAGCTAATACTTCTAAAATATTTCGAATATTAACCCAACTTCGGTCCTGGTTGAGGTTGAAGGCGCGATCCCTGGTCTTGTCGTACCATTAACGGTTTGTTCACTAGTTATTCTTGCTTCTGCCAAGTCATTGAATACTTACTGTGTGACTTTCTATGCTTTTGTTTTTATAATATATATACATGATCATGTATGTGTTTTACTTATATTGCCTATTGATGCTGCCTTGTTTGTTAGAGAGTATAACCTGGCGGGGATATCTTTATTTACACTGTCCTGTTTATTGGGATGACAATAGGGTACGAGTGAGGTTTGGTGCACCCCAGACCCGGGTTTAAACCCCCAGCGGCCTTTTTGCCACTGACCGTTCCAAGGCGGTAGCCCTATTGTCAGCCCTTTTGTGTTTGTGATGTATAATCTTGCCTTGTATTCATCTTTAAAATTGTTCTTTGTTTCTGTATGTGTTTGTGATTGACTGTCGTCTATTCCTGTTCTATCTACCTGTACTAGGCCGCGATGCTAACCACTACACCAAGGCGCTATGAGATTAACATGTAACATATACAATGGGTAATTATGAATCCGGACCAAATTAAGTGAACTCACCGGATGTGAGTTATATTCACCGCCTTCTTCTTCTACGGCATCGGTAGGCTGGGTCACAATGGAACTATCCTGAAAAGAAAATACAAGTCATTTCAAAAGTAGTAATAGACTTAACTTTATTAAAAACGTTAGTATAGTATATAAAGAAAATGAATGAACGAAAATGGTCGAAGCACACCGGCATAATGTTGGTAATTATATGATTAAAATCATTTAAAAGCAGCAATAAACACTTTTTAATTTAAATAAAAATCATTTTTTATCATGACTTTGTTTAAAGGGACACTGTCCGTAACTTTTAGCATATAAAACACACAATAATTATGTTCGCAAACATTACACACTAAACATTATTGAATATTTACTAACTAAAAGCAAGATTGTTTAACGGAATTCAATCGCGGTACAAAAAAACGTAAATCCGCCTTGTGCGTTTGAGCTCGCAGCCCAAACTAAAATTGCACTCGCCATAATAATAGTGTGCGTGATCGTAAAGTGGTCGACAACGCTCCCGTCTGAGCTAAGCGGGCTATACATATGTCGCAATACATACTGTGGTCAAAACCTAATGCGCTAATGGAAGTCACGTGATCGCAGAAAAGGTAAATATTGTGGGTCCCACTTTATTTACATATAATAATTAAAACTCTTTTTTTTTCAAACTCACGAATGTATTCCTACATACTTCTTAGGGTCTATCCTCATGTTTTCATGTATACATTTCACTGAATAAAAGTCAGCCAGTTATTTGGTTATGCTCAATATCTGTTTACTTACGGACAGTGTCCCTTTAATAGAAAAAGAATGAATACACTAAACTTGTGTTTTCGGACATTAAATACATGTGCTAGATATCTAGTGCAGTATATATCGGAGGTGGCTCAGACATGTTGGAGATAGCATAGTTTGACACATGTTTGGTATACTGATTATACATAATGAATACATTTAAATCGCATTTACTGACGTACACACGTCCATTGAGGTTAAAATCGAATGCAAAGCAATTGAAGGATACGAATATCTTCAATTCGAACACATTTATTTAAATATCTATAGCCCTTGGCAATACGAAATTATGCAATCCGCTGAATACACTTGGCATGAACTTGGAATTTGTCGCCAATACGTGGTCCGAGTATTAAATTCATACCGCACCCAACCCTTTCTCCAAGAAGCGAAAACGGGGTTGGCGGGGGTATGAAATAAAACCTTAATTTCGGCTTAAAAAGTTTGCATATATTAAAACAATATAATTTTATAGGTAATTTTAAACAGGTTATCGCATATTTTTCAGTAAACACTTTTTTTGTCCTACTAATACAAGCCCAGTAATCGACGTCATCAGCAGGTGCACGAGATGATCATCCGTAACGAAGATTTGTCTCGACTCTGTAGGTAAACACACGCATTTCAGCTCAAATTCTCTGTCAATAAAGATATAATTGTGCCTAAAGTATCGCAATCAATGGTAAATAAACTCGGTTTATATTCACTTCTGCTAATACTTAGCGAATTGAGAGCAGAAATTTAAAAATGAAAAAACTCCGCTGAGAACCATCTCGCTAAAATAACTTTCTTTCATTCTGCTCTCAATTCGCTCAGTGTTAGCAGAAGTGAATATTAACCGTGTCTTTTTACCATTGATTGTAATACTTTAGGCATAATTATATCTTTATGGACTGATAATTAGAGCTGAAATGCGTGTGTTTACTTATCGAGTCGAGACAAATCTTCGTTACGGATAATCATCTCGTGCACCTGCTGATGACGTCGATTACTGGGCTTGTAATATAAGCTATTCCATCGCTTAGTGGAATTAAGGCGGGACAACGTAATAGCGATAGAACCTCTCGAGATTTCAAGATGTGTGTACACGTAATATTGGTATAAGTCAAGTATCTATGAACATGTTATTATTATCTTTACCAGACATTGACTCGAGCAAATTCTGAAGAAGTATTAAATAATATCCTTATCGTTAAGATTGTTGCACAATTCATAATTATGTAAAACGTGTTGACAGTATTTCAACGTTTTGACCATATTGATCAGGGTTCAGTTTTAATATAATTTATATTAGTATTATAGTGAGAGATTTTAAAATGATTTATAAAAATGGTGTTTTGAAATTAAACAGGATGGGTAGACTAAGTATTATTTCTATACAATCTTGTACATGTTGTATGCGGTGGATATAAATAATATGTATTATACCTCACATAAAACGCCTATGCTAACTCGCTATAGACAACAATGTGTAACTTGATATTATTTCTTACTATCTGATGAGAGGGTGACAGTACAGGGTGATAGTAAATCGCAGTGTGATAGTAAACAAATTATCACATGCGCAGCTTTGGTGCGAGTTAGTGTGCGTACTGTTTTGGTGACGACATTGGCTCAGTACGGTGAAATTGCTATAATTTTAACTCTATAACTTCAAAAGTACTTCACCGATTTCAATAAACTAAAACTCATTTTCTTAGATACGTTATTTCCAATCCAACGATATAATTGTCAAAGCAACTTTAAAAAAAATAAAAATCCGGCAAAGTGAAATCCTTACTGAAATTGAACCTTACGTTGGGCCGACAGGGTTGCGGTATAATACAATAAATATCACATTCATGAGAGGGTGATAGTAATCATATTCACCCTTTGGATATTGATTATTCTCAGGGTGAACATTCTTACTATCACCCGCTCATGAATAAGATAATTATATAACACAATCCTGTATACGGTGGCTATAAATCATGTACTAATATATTAAAAGCAATTCATTCAATTGCAACACTAAATCATGAGATCATATCTTTACGTAATTTATCATAATGCGAGTAATCATGCTTTCATTTATTATTATTAAATCCTTGTCATTATATCAGTTCTTGTTTTTGTGTTACATGTCGGCTTAATTTGCATACTTATTAATTTAGTCAGTATTTAAAAAGTGCAATGCAAATCGATTTGCCCTTTGAATCCATTGCACTATGATTAGTATAATTAGTTAAATTTATTGCGAACTATGAAGAACAATAAAACCCAAACTTGTATTATGTTTTATTTAGAAATATATAAAGACGGGTTTAAAGATGAATGTCCATCCTTTTTGTAATATTATCAATGAACATTTTTTGACAGTCTCGGAGAGAAACATATATTGAACACCATTACTAAGTTGTATGTAAAAATAGGTATTATTTGCATGACGTAGATACTACTTTTACTACTGTGTGAAATGAGGTAAATCTGAATTGTATATTTGCACAACTATTGCCAGATAATTAATAAATACATTTACCTGTGGATTAATTTACCTATTCAAAGTTTTCGACGTCTTCAAATAAAATCTTATTTTCACTTTTCACAGATATTGCAATGTGTGAATTGTAAATATCTTTTGTTGTGTATTGATTTCGATTTAAATAAATATAAACATGTTCATGAAACAAAACATGGCCGGAGAACTTTAATTATGATACATGTTACATAAATCACGGTCACCTTGGTAGTTTTATTGGTTGGTAAACACTTCAAGATTTCCAGTGTCCATCTAATGTAAAAACAACAACAACAACACGTATTCGTATAGTGTGTATTGCTTTGTTATATACACGCATTCATATTACTAGATTAGATATGTGTTTAACCTTTAACCCGCTGAGCCTATTGCGTCCATTGTAAACCTAGATCAGCCTGCCAGTAACTCGCAGGCTGCTCAGGATTTACAATGTCCGGCTGATGATCAGTTATTTTCTCCCAAAACACCTCTTGATCACATAAATGGAATGGTTTTATTTCAACGAAAGAACAGTCCATCATAATTATATATGAAGCCGGTTAAGGGTCAAGAAAGATAACAAACTGGCTACGAGTTACTGGTTATGGAAGATTAATCTACCTTGTTATGAAGCACTATACATTGTATTTTTAGAATCAGCCGATATTCATGATTGATATTTCAGAATATAATTAAATACATATTACATGACATAAAATGACATATCCAGGTATATCTTAAAACAAAAACTATTAAGTTATATAATCAGTTCATCATCACTTATTTTTCTCTGACTATACTTTATGTTTTACTTTACGTTACAAATAAACACGTATATTAGGAGAACGATCTTTAAATCCCAGTAACATTTTTCAGGTAAGTAAAACATACTATGTGACACAACTGAACATGTGCGCAGTTATCTTATTTGTTAGAGATAGGGAAGGATATATCAACTCCGGAGCGACTTGTATATCGTAATAAATTCACTTACCCTATCAAAGATTCTTGAATCTGCAAAACGCAAATTATACATTATAAAACAATATACACTTAACGCCATTAAAAGCGCATACATTTTGTGTGTTTATTTTTAATTTAAATGTCTCCAAGATTGATTGTAGTGTTATGTACATGTTACACATTTAAGTTAATTTCCACATTCCCTACAAATCTGGTGACCGATCAAATTCATGTACTGAAAAAAGTAAAATCGGAAGTTTACGAAAATCACGTGCTCAAAAAACTTGCGTTTTTAATGGCGTTAAGTATATAGCGTAAATAGTTTTAACTTTTACACATGTTACTTATTTGTGTACAGATGCCAATTCGCAAGTTAAAGATTGTATAAAATAACGACATGTCTAAACAACAAAAATCGAAAAATTTCCCAAAGAAACGTTTGTCTTATCAACTGAACAGGTACAGTTTACAAATAAAGTGTTATTACAACACAATGTATAAAGTAACGTCATATCTAAATGGCACAGAAGGCTACTTTTACAAAGTAATATTTTACAACATAACACCATGTCATAATTAAACAAAATAAGGTTATAGTTTTTGTAATACAAATCTCTATATCTACCATGATCTTCTATTTTGTCAGATCTAAACAAATATGTTCTACATGAACATTGAAACACATAAAACAAGCACTTTCACCAAACATAATATTATTATATATGTATATATATACATAAATGTGTTAAACTTGTATGCATAGCTGAAGAGTATATAGTGCTATACGGTTACAGATATCCTCGTTCAATAAACACATGTACCTTTTTAAGCAGTAGAGCACATATTGACACATATGATGTATTTAGCATACTAGAACACATACTGCACAGAATAGAAACTAAGTTTGCATTATATTCAAACGTTCATCAGCTGCTGATAAGGTGATTACGTGATAAACCATTTAACCCATATTATCATTCTTTAGTATAAACCAACTAAGAGTAATAAACAAACATCCATTTTACAAGTGTAGGTATTCATTATCATTGTTTCACCTTACACATACCCTGCGTTAATCTGGTTGTGTGAACCAACTAAGAGTAAAAAAATCCATCTTACATGTGTAGGTATTCATTATAATTATGTTTCACCTTACACATATCCTGCGGAACACATATCCTGTTTTACCTGCACATATCCTGTAATCTGGTTGTATGAACCAACTAAGAGCAAAACATTTTTGAAGAGTAGATATTCATGATCATTATGTTTCACCTTACACATATCCTGCGTTAATCTGGTTGTATGAACCAACTAAGAGTAAAAAATCCATCTTACACGTGTAGGTATTCATTATAATTATGTTTCGCCTTACACATATCCTGCGTTAATCTGGTTGTATGAACCAACTAAGAGTAAAACATCCAGTTTACAAGTGTAGGTATTCATTATCATTGTTTCACCTCACACATATCCTGCGTTAATCTGGTTGTATGAACCAACTAAGAGTAAAAAAGTCCATCTTACACGTATAGGTATTCATTATAATTATGTTTCGCCTTACACATATCCTGCGTTAATCTGGTTGTATGAACCAACTAAGAGTAAAAAAATCCATCTTACACGTGTAGGTATTCATTATAATTATGTTTCGCCTTACACATATCCTGCGTTAATCTGGTTGTATGAACCAACTAAGAGTAAAAAATCCATCTTACACGTGTAGGTATTCATTATTATTATGTTTCACCTTACACATATCCTGCGTTACACATATCCTGTTTTACCTGCACATATCCTGTAATCTGGTTGTATGAACCAACTAAGAGCAAAACATTTTTGAAGAGTAGATATTCATGATCATTATGTTTCACCTTACACATATCCTGCGTTAATCTGGTTGTATGAACCAACTGAGAGTAAAAAATCCATCTGATTTAGACGATTCAAAAATTATCCGAGGATATCGTACAGATCATTCAATGACTTTTATACAGTTTGAGTTTGGGAAATTTATAAAAGGTCGATCATACTGGAAATTTAATAACTCTTTACTAAAAGATACAAAATATGTTGAAGAATTAAAAATAGTTATAGATAACACTAAAAGACAATATGCCTCAGAAAATCAAAATTATAACATGGATATAAGTAACATACCAATACAAGATTTAAGACTCAATATAGATGAACAATTATTTTTTGAGACTTTACTTATAGAAATTAGAGGTAAAACAATAGCATACTCATCTTATAAAAAAAAAGCAGAAGTAAACAAAGAAAGTGAACTTTTAAAACAAATAGACATTCTGGAAAAAGAAACAGAAACAAATTATGAACTACTTGAGGAAAAAAAGAAACAATTATTTGATATTCGAAAAATTAAATTAGAGGGTGTTATTGTAAGGTCAAAAGCTAAATGGATAAATGAAGGTGAAAAAATTTCTAACTATTTTTAGTTAGATCAATAAATTATGCTTTCTTAAGGGGTGAACTCTCTATTACACAAAGACAAGGTGTAATAACATGCATACCTAAAGGCAATAAAGATAAGTTATATTTAAAGAAATGGAGACCTATTTCTTTATTAAATGTATCATATAAACTAGCTTCATCATCCATAGCTTTCAGACTAAAAAATGTTCTGGGCTCTATTGTTCATGAAGATCAAACCGGTTTCATACCAAGCAGATTCATGGGGGTAAATATACGATTACTGTATGAAATTTTCTTCTACGCAGAAAAATATCGTATTCCAGGACTTCTGCTCTTGATTGACTTTGCCACTGCATTTGACACAGTATCATGGTCTTTTATGTACAAAGTTTTACAATTTTTCAATTTTGGACCTTCGATTATAAGTTGGATAAAACTTTTTTATCTAAATACCGAATCTTGTGTTATTGTAAATGGGCACATGTCAGAATGGTTCTATTTACAGAGAGGCTGCCGTCAGGGCGACTCACTGTCACCTTACCTGTTCATTCTCTGCGCCGAAGTATTAGCAATATTACTAAGAAGTAATCCAAATATCAAAGGTATTAATATTGATGATAAAGAATATTTAGTATCACAATATGCTGATGACACAAGTTTGACGCTAGATGGCTCCAGAGAATCATTGTATAACTCCATGTTAACATTAAAATTCTATGCAAGAATCTCCGGCCTTAATATCAATACAGACAAAACAAAAGTGATATGGTTTGGAACAAGAATAAATAGTAACGCCAAACTTTGTCCTGAGTACAATCTTAGTTGGGAAAATGGTATTTTTACTGTTTTATGTGTGAAATTTACAACAGACTTAAATTCATTGGTAAATATTAATTATTAGTTCAAAATTGAAGAAATTAAAAAAATACTTGCTGTTTGGTCTAAAAGGATACTCACTCCTATTGGTAAAATTGTTGTTTTAAAAAGTTTGGCCCTCTCAAAACTGAACCATTTAATTACTGGATTACCAAATCCATCAGCGGATAAAATCAAATTAATACAAACACTATTTTACAAATTTCTTTGGAATAATTTGAGGGACAAAATAAAAAGAACTACCATAAATCAAGATTATAAGTATGGAGGTCTTAGAATGGTAGAAGTGGAAAAGTTCATACTAGCTCTAAAAATAACATGGATCCGTCGAATATCTCAGACAGAAAATAAATATAGTCATCTCGTGAAAATTTTCTGTCCGATTATAAATAATATATTTAAATTTGAAACAGATTACATTAAACAAAATTTAAATGGAATACAAAATCCTTTTTGGAAGGATGTTCTTATCAGTTACAAATATTTTGCTGATCAAGTTAAACCAATATCTTGGCAACAATTCCACTCAGTTAGTATAGGGTATAACCCAGGTATTAAGGTCGGAGGCTCTAGTGTGTTTTACAAAAGATGGTTTATAGGAGGAATAACTTTTATCAATGACATTCTAAACAAACATGGAAATCTTTATTCATACATAGAATTTAATGAACACTATAATATACAGTCCAATTTTCTTGAATATGAAGGTATTATAACTGCTGTCAGGAATTATTTGGCAAAACTGAATATTGCTCATCTAGCCTGTAACAGCCCAAACCCTACACGTCCACTAATCCTATCTTTAATTCTACAATATGAGAAAGGCTGTCGAAACATAAATGACATTATGATTAGAAATAATGTATATCCCAAAGCATTAAGTAAATGGAAAAATGAAGTAGTTAGTGTTCCAAACTTTGAATTTGAAAGATTATATGCCTTACCTTATAAAATAACAAAAGATCCTAAGTTACTTTGGTTCCAATTTAGAATCAACCATAGGATACTTGGAACAAATTACCTTTTATCTAAAATGAATATTATTAATAACGATACGTGCAGCTTTTGCAATAATGCCCCTGAAACTATCCAACATCTGTTTTGGAACTGTGGAACAGTAAAAGAATTCTGGTTAAAACTTCAAACTTATATTACAGAAAAATGCAATACAGCATTTGTAACTTTAACAGAAACAGATATTTTATTTGGAAATTGTAAATTTGATACAGTTTTGAGTAAAATCATCATGCAAGCAGAACTTTACATTTATCAAAACAAGATGCAACGTCAAATTCCACAGCTTAACCTTTTTAAAACGTATATAATATCTTTGTACAAAGTTGAGAAACTAATCGCATATAAAAACTTAAAAATTAATAAGTTTGAAACCATGTGGAGTCAATACCTTGCTATCTGTGGAACTGGAGTACAGAGATAATTTACCTAGTTGATTTTTTCAGTATCAAACTGTAGCAAATAAACTTTTTTGGGGACATGCAAATCTTATCTCACTATCAGAAATAACATACCCTTGCTTATATCTTGGTCTTTCCTAATCAACCTTCTTGTTTTTTTTAGAAAAAATAATAATTTTGGAAGTTATGTATATTAATCCTTTAAAACATTCCTGAAACATTGTTCCTTGATAATGGATTTATATACAGATTTATTACACAGGATGGGTTATTGTTTCTTTTTCTTTCCAAAAACAAAATATGAGAAAAAACTCAGTGAGCCTCAGAGTAGAGGCAATGCATAGATTTCATAATATAAAATAATATTTATTTTTGATATTATAACATTAAAATTATCTGTGTAAAATAAGTCTGTATGTATTGACAATGTGGGTTGTACACTGGGTTTTAAAACAAATATTCTTTACATGTATTATTGTCTTTTTCTCAAGAGTTTATAGAGACTCGCTGCAATCTTATAGCTTCCATATATTCCCTATATAGCAATCATACTATATTTTCCACCAATATTGTTTTGGAAATACCTCTGGATTGCAGTGTGGTAATTTTTTTTTCCCGTTTACACTCTGTTAAAATTGTACATTGTATAATATACTTCTATAATTGTAAAGAATAAGAAAACCTCTCCATGTATTCTGTCTCTGATTACAATATATGCATTTATTCACTTGATTATATTTCCTATTACTTTATTTACAAACTAATAGATGCATATTACATGTTTTTTATGTAAGGTTTGATGAGGGATGGCCCACCCCGACCCTCACAAACCTATTACGGAGTGAATAAATGGATCACAAATAATCTGGTGATTGAAATTAAAAAAAAAAAAAATCCATCTTACACGTGTAGGTATTCATTATAATTATGTGTCGCCTACACATATCCTGCGTTAATCTGGTTGTATGAACCAACTAAGAGTAAAAAATCGATCTTACACGTGTAGGTATTCATTATAATTATGTTTCGCCTTACACATATCCTGCGTTAATCTTGTTGTATGAACCAACTAAGAGTAAAACATCCAGTTTACAAGTGTAGGTATTAATTATAATTATGTTTCACCTTACACATAGCTAGTCACATATCTTGCGTTAATCTGGTTCAGCGACTGTAGTTTATATATTGCGGTCTTCATAATGTTTGTTGAACGCATCCTTATAGTATTTATTTGTTTATTTTGTTTTTTAATTTGATTTGCGGAATACAAAATATATATAATGTTTATATGAACTTTAGCAATATTATTACAATTTTGCAAATAGCCTACATTTTAACAAGCGTTATTTAAAATGAAAATAGCACTGTAATGCATTTGGAACCCAAAACGAAACATAGCACATGAGATTATGTGAGATTTCAATAAGAAGCGAACGATTACGTTTCTGATTATTAGAAAAAGATATGTCGAACACAATAATACAAAGTTAGTCATATTAACACGCTATCAGTACAGAGATACACTTCGAGAAGAGTACATACCAGTTGATTTGTAACCACTGTCACCTGTTATAATAATAAAGATATGTTAACATATGTGTAACTATGATTGTTTAGCAGTTTTGAGTACAACACCTAGTAGTACTAGACAACTACATAGTAGACAAAATCCGTATTTGGAATAGCTATCTTAATTACGTACAAGTCCGAGGTTATGATGTTTGGGACAACGTTCTAAAATTAATTAGCCTGGGTCACCCGGCCCGCTTCTGATTTCTTCGTTACGCTATGCTTCACGGATCCAGAACCAGGGCCTTTGGAAAATAGGACGTTTACAATCGCCCTAATGTTCTGGGCGATTTTGGCGAGATTTTTAAAGATTCAACGAGACTTTCGAAAAACATATTTTTAAGTTAATTTAAGAAGCAGCAAGTGACGTTAACAAGTTTAACTGATGCATCAAAAATTGATGTTGTACGTTTATTTACAACATGACGTCACGCAAAAGTCGACTTTATGCGCGCGAAAAAAAACTCGCAAATAAATTGTGCTAATCGCTAGTGGGCGCTTTAATTGGCCTAATCTGCCCTGACCGATATCTGCAAGTAAGACATATGCATGATACGGTCTAGCTTGCAGAGACTAAAATTAATGTGTAAATGCTCAAGTGTCCAGGGGTAGTTAGGATCGGAGAGGTATTATTTTATATTCTGTGATGAATTATAGAAATTTCCCAGTTTGAGAAAATCTATAACATATCTCTTCCTCTACGGTGCTATCTCGCCTAGTGTGCAAGATAGCACAGTAGCCAGATTTTAGGAACTACTTTCTTGACAGGTTGAAGAACTGTTAAACACTTCTAAATTTGAAGAAGTTAGTGGTCCTGAAATACCTATGCAACCAAAAAATGCTGGAAATGCCTCCTGAACTCCAGCCATCATCGTCTACAGGACGGTTTCAGCCTGTGCCTGTGCAGCAATATAGTGACGTCACACTGAGCGACACACTGATACTCCACGCTGTCGCCAAAGTAGTGACAGAAGAAGAAATACGTTTGTCAAAAGACGATTGGAAAGAAATTCATCACATAATATATAATATACTCTTTAGTTTAATTAACATTGTTGTCATGATACGGTAAATAATTCCCTCGTGATGAAGATTCTTGCGATATAGAAACTTATGCCAAGCGCACTAGTTTCTATATCGCAAGAATCTTTCTCACTCGGGAATTATTTCCCGTATCACAACAACAATGTTAATTAAACTCTATGTCTCATTAGGTAAATAGTGGAAGAACTTTTCATTTAACAAAAGCTGTCAACATATGAAGTAATTCAATGATATGCATTGTACGTCAATACACATACCTAGCCACATCCAGACCTGCGTTTCTGTTACTCTACCAACAAATATTGTCAGAAAAACTAGTGTTCTTTACGCATATATATGACTTTGGTATTTTGCTGTGCACATAACGACGTATTCTTTCGTTGCTTTGGCTTCAGCCAGGTCATTATCGGATGTTGCTTCGCCGCCCCAATAGCCCGTTACCAGTGACCGATCTAAGGCGGACCCATGTGCTAAACCATTTTGTTTGTTGCGGCTTTACATGTACGTTGCTTCTATTTACATTACGTGGTCCCGCCTTAATTCCATTAAGCGATGGGAAAGCTTATACTACATGTATTAACAGGATTTTACAACGGATATTTCGACAATAAAACATGCGCATTGTTTACTGAAAAATGCGATAACCTGTTCAAAAGTACATATTAAATGTTTTAATTTTACAATATACAAACATTTTAAGCCGAAATTGAAGTTTTTATTTCATTACCCCGCCAACCCAGTTTTTGCTTTTTGGAGAAGGGGTTGGATGGGATATTACATTTAATAATCGGACCACGTAATTGATAATTGTATGTGTGTGTTTTCATTGTGTGGTTTTGGTTGACTGCGTAGTGTGCTGCTACATTTCCTCTATGACTGCTATATCTAAGTATGTGGGGTCGAAGATAATTCCACACAGAAAAATAAGGGTCTTTCCGTGTCAGATATCTAAGTTCGTCTGAATCCATGGCGAGGTGGTGGAGAACGTGCACGATAACGCCATTAAAGTGTAGGACTTTAATATTCGTAATCTTTGTATAACTATAAAGCTACTCCATCAGGGCTACCGTTACCATACACTTCGTAAAACCTTTGCAAAGTTCATTATCGTAACCCTGATCTCCTTTCCAAATATAAAAGTAATTTAAGAATACTTCTGCGACAAGGACTATCATAACCTGACTTCTATGGTGATGTGATTTACAAACTTCGTAAAATCCTTGTTCAAGATCACTTTCATATTATCTTTGTTAAACTGGTTAAAAGGTTTATCAAAAGGGGGTATGACCCAATCATTTTTTAATGCACTGCATGCTTGGTGGTGGACCCATTTACAGTTCGCCTCTATGCTTGCCCCTTTAATTGTGCAATGACCTATGGTGACGTCTACCTAAAGCCCAAAAGGGCATTGACGTTTGATGTTTTTATGCAAACTTGTATTGTCGTGCCCTCAATGATTTATTCTGTTGTTGCTCTGGCTTCTGCAAAGTCATTGAGAACCTTCTCTGCGGCCTTCTAGTCTATAGTTTTTTGTATTTATGTATACACGAGAATCTTTGTGTTTTACTTAAATTAATGCTGCCTTGTTGGTTAGAGAATAGTTCATGGCGGGTATTTCTTTATTTGCACTGTCCCGTTTTATTGGAATGACAGTAGGGTAAATGTGAGGTTTGGTGCACCCTAGAACCTGGTTTAAACTCCCACCGGCCTTTTGTGCCACTGACACCGAGTTCCAAGGCGGTCATATGCCTTTATTTTTTGTTAACGTTGCCATTCATGTTTGTTCTTTGCTTGTTGTTTGGGTTTACTGTGTTCTGTGAAGGCTGCATTTCCTGTTCGACTTTTATACTTATTTTTGATATATCTCCTATATTTGCTAAATAGACAAAGGGTTAGTTTAAACTTTTTTATTTTACATCGACTGTAACGAAATATCTCTGATCTTATTTTAATCACCCTCGATGTCTTCCTGTGTAAAACCAATAGATAGGCTGGTATGCAATCCAGAATCAGGGAATTCCTAAATAATAATTGCAACATTAGGCTATTTCTCAAAATGAGTACAATACTAGAACAAATATATGTGGCTCTAATTGTATTGAATTTCATATCACATAACCAAACAAAACCAAAAATATATTCGCCTTGCTCCTGCCAGGCGAATATAATCAGGAGGTTGCACTTTTACTGCATTTTATTAATGTCATTTTGAAATGCAACCTATTAACATTGATCACAAAAAATAAATAATACGTGGTCTCGTCTTAATTCCATTAAGCGATGGGAAAGCTTATATTGGCAGGATTTTTCCGAAACTAAAACAATTTTATAAACAATTGTTACTGAACAAAATAAGATAACCTGTTTAAAATTACCTGTTAAATGTTTGAATTATACAATCTGCAAAACTTTAAAACCGAAATTATAATTTTTATTTCATAACACAGTCAACCCGTTTTCGTTTCTTTGAGAATGGGTTGGATGGGGTATGAAAGTTAATACTCGGACCACGTAATGATATAAGGAAGGTAAAGGAATGTGTCACATGTTTGACCTTTATAAAGTATAGGTATTATTTGTGCGATGTAATGCTTTTCTATTGGATAACTGTAATTTGTCATATGAGGTGGACAATTATTTATTTTTGTACTTCCTATTACTTTAAATATATACTCAGCAAAAATAAAAAGTATCCACTTTGTTTTCCTGCAAAATCTGAGACTGTAAGAAAAGAATAACAATTGTAGCAAGATTTTCTTTTAATAACATCTTTGTTTGATGTTCACACAAAATTTCATCGAAATATACCGAATGCTTAAACAATTAATCAAACTTTAAAAACATGTGTGTGAAAACGAAATTAACAAAACTTAACATATGTAACGATTCACCACGATAGCACAGATTTAGCAGTCTAAGCCCACTGAAATACACAGAAAACATGTTCAAACCCTCGCTAATATCTCATGTGTCCACCGTTACACCGAATACACTCAAAAATGCGACGTGGCATGCTTCTGACGTAACGACTGACGAAGCATCGAGCACGTCAGGATGACCCTATCCAAAGTGTTCAGAACCTTACAGCAGCACTTGTCCGAGAATGGAACGCATTAGCTCCAGAATTCGTCAGTCGTTACATCAGAAGCATGCGACGTCGCATTATTGCGTGTATTCGGTTTAACGGTGGACACATGAGATTTTAGCGAGATTTTGAATATGTTTCTGTGTATTGAATCGACTTAGACTGCTGAATCTGTGGTATTGTCGTTACCTTTATATTTGTTTTGTTAATTTCGTTTTCACATCTTTGGTTTTAAACTGTGATTTTTATTTTATTTTATTATTTGATATATTTCGATGAAATTTGTGTGAACATCAAACAAAGAAAATCATGCTACAATTGTTAGTTCTTTCTTACTTTCTCAGATTTTGCAGGAAAACAAAGTGGATACTTTTTATTTTTGCTGAGTATAGCTGTATAGTTATGCTCGTTCATTTATCGACCTTCACTTGTATATATATAACTGTGATAACAAAAACACATGTAAACTTAGCAAGATAACTATCGATTTATTTCATGAATTTAAAATTAATTCCATTTAGTTAACCTACGTAAAATAACTTGATAAAAGACACGTACTTTGGGAACTTGATAAACATGTCAACACAGAAAGCATTGTTTAAGAATTGGTATAGGGGTCTAAATGAATGAGAAAGAAGGTAGAAGGAAACAATCACGATCATATGGAAAATAAGATTCATGTATCCACCATGACCTAAATATGTAAACTTGAAGGAACCACGAATCTTACTGAGGTCAGTTTGCTTGTCTTGTGTTCCGTTGTTTAAGAATTATAAATTACCATTACGTGGTCCGAGTATTAACTGTTATACCCCATCCAACGCCTTCGTCAAGAAGCGAAAACGGGGTTGGCTGGAATTGAATTGAATGTTGTTTAACGGCTCATCAACACAGTACAGGTTATTCAGAGCCGCCCCAGAGAGAGGGGACGGATACATAGGAATCCGGGAACCTGCCCTATTCTTATTATCGAATAGATTCCTATGGTTCTTAACTTAATATTGGCTTAAAAGTCTGCTTATTGTAAAATTAAAACATTTAATATGTAATTTTAAACATAATTTTTCTGGTAAAAAATGTTTTCAACATGTTGTATTGTCGAAATATCCGTTATAACGTTCTACTAATTATAAGATTTCCCTTCGCTTAATGAAATTAAGGCCGAACCATGTAATGCTGGTATTAATCGTTTAAGGCTGTTCAATATTTTGCTCTCACTCTTTTAAGATCCTCAGATATTTCGCTGCTCTAAGGCGCTCTCAACAAATATTCGGGTATATCATCACATTTATATCTAAAACAATACTTATGCGACCGGATATTAATATGTTTAACCTGTTGATAAATTGTATGGAAAACAAAAGCTTTAAACACTTCAAAACTCACAGTTACCACGTTATCATTGTTATATATCACAATTCAACATTCTTTGATTTTGAATTACGTATGATTATTATGAAACGAATAACAATAGAACCGGTATTAAACGAATAACAATAGAACCGGTAAGAAACGAATAACTGATCATTCAATACAAACATGTATAACCCTGGCGTTTACAAAGCATATTAGTAGTGTTTCGAAGGTTTCGTAAATTATCGGTCAGTTTGAGTGGTTTTATGGTTAATTTTAGATTCAGTTAAATTAAATACACAACTGCGTAAAATAAATATGATTCTTCTAAAGTGATTTATAAAAGTGGCCCCATGCTAATGTGTTAATATTACACCAAATTACAACTAATTAAAACAAGTATGCATATTAATATATATTTACGTTGTTGTCGAGTATTAATATATATTTACGTTGTTGTCTCGAACTTTTATCCCGGGTATCCACAAGTTGCATCTCTTGCTGTTGTTTCTGTTGCCGGTGCAACGACAACTCAGACTGTGTCAAGGTTATTTCAATATCGTGAATGCACTTTTTCAAATCCTCACAAATCTTGCATGCCTTTTCTAGCTTTTGCGTCGATTCTTCAGCATCCTGTGGCTGTGTGGTAATATTCCTCAATGTTGGTTTATAGCGTACGAACCCTTGTTCCAGAGTCGAATGAGAGGTTTCAAGGAATTCGT
>JAWPHD010006708.1:85000-95000 GCA_037043455.1 Cyrtodaria siliqua | reverse complement strand
TTGTATTCTCCGAGCACGTTAATGAACTATATGAATATACTAGGCCAGGTTCCCGAAGTCATATCTATCATTCCCCTCTTTCAGAGGCGGCTCTAAATAACTTATAATGTGTGGATGAGCCGTTCAACAACATTTAATTTGTTTAAGCTATATTCTAACACTACCTCCGCAGTCTTTCATATACACAAAGAAAAATGACAGCTGTATGCTATTCTACGATAAAATACAGCTGTTCCATTAATTCCCCGCGTATATTTCATCCGTTGGAAGCGCCACGTTACATGACGTCACTTGGTAAATATACGTCACGAAGTCAAACTGAACAGTAATTTTAATGAAATGTTAATTACAACAAACTTGCCATTCTCCCAAACCGTGGACACCCCCGAAATAAACCCATCATATGCACATGTACATATAACAGTAATAAGCATCTTGAACAAGGTGAGAACGTTTGACGTCATACAGCGCAAGCTATATGACGTAAGCAATGACTTAATTGTTAGCCACGTGACTACTAGTGCACTGAAACGCAGAACTTTGCATACGGGGGCGCCCAATGGAACAGCCCGTAGTTTAGATAATATATATTGCCCCAACAATAGCGTAAATAATGGGGTAATTGTTGTGTTAGAATCGAAATAATAAATACGTACATGTATTTTATTGGTGAATAAAATACAGTTAGTCGTTTGGATGCGAGAAATGAAATCACGAGTGCGTTACTTGTGATTTAATTACTACGCATCCGAACTCCTAACTGTATTTTATTCACCGATAAAACACAGGTACTTATTTATTATTTCTTAAACAAAATAATCGCCAAACTAGTTGGTGACAACAGTAAGCACAACTTCACAAACATAAGTGTGCTATAAGCAAGAGGCTTCATATAATTAAGTCAACGGATATTCATGCAAAGGGTCACATACTAATAGTACACATGCTTGTAACATAGTTTACATCGATTGTAACGAAAGTTCTTATTTGAATCATTCTCGATGTCTCCCTGGGTAGAACCAGTACTAAACAAATGCAGATAAAGTGTCTTGCTCAGGGCAACGAATATGGCAATGGCGGGGATCGAACCAACGACTTTTCGATCATGGGTCCAATGCTCTACCACTAAACCACAACGCTCCACACAACTTGACAGACAGACAGACAGACAGACAGACAGACAGACAGACAGACAGAATAGATAGATAGATAGATAGATAGATAGATAGATAGATAGATAGATAGATAGATAGATAGATAGATAGATAGATAAATAGATATATAGATGGATAGATAGATAGATAGATAGATAGATATATAGATAGATAGATATGTAGATAGATAGATAGATAGATAGATAGATAGATAGATAGATAGATAGATAGATAGATAGATAGATAGATAGATAGATAGATAGATAGATAGATAGATAGATAGATAGATAGATAAATAGATGGATAGATGGATAGATAGATAGATAGATAGATAGATAGATAGATAGATAGATAGATAGATAGATAGATAGATAGATAGATAGATAGATAGATAGATAGATAGATAGATAGATAGATAGATAGATAGATAAGCATTAATACGCATTGGTGGTTTTATGGGTTGCAATTCCTGGTTCAGTGCATATCACGGTATGCTTGAAACCGGAAGACCCGAGTTCAAGCCTCAAGGGCGCCCCCCTGCGTTTCGTCGATGTGTTCTTAGGCAAAACACTTTCCCTTCGCCGATTCCATCGGATGGTGACGTAAACCAGGCGGCCCCTTAAGTTTGTATGTAAACATATTTATTTTTACTTTATTAATCACTCTCGACAGCTTTCTGGGTAGAACCAATACTAAACAATGTGGATTTATTATCTTCAAAGATACATAACATGGCCTTTGTATCAGAGCCTTGTATCTTGTATTCTCCGAGCACGTTAATGAACTATATGAATATACTAGGCCAGGTTCCCGAAGTCATATCTATCATTCCCCTCTTTCAGAGGCGGCTCTAAATAACTTATAATGTGTGGATGAGCCGTTCAACAACATTTAATTTGTTTAAGCTATATTCTAACACTACCTCCGCAGTCTTTCATATACACAAAGAAAAATGACAGCTGTATGCTATTCTACGATAAAATACAGCTGTTCCATTAATTCCCCGCGTATATTTCATCCGTTGGAAGCGCCACGTTACATGACGTCACTTGGTAAATATACGTCACGAAGTCAAACTGAACAGTAATTTTAATGAAATGTTAATTACAACAAACTTGCCATTCTCCCAAACCGTGGACACCCCCGAAATAAACCCATCATATGCACATGTACATATAACAGTAATAAGCATCTTGAACAAGGTGAGAACGTTTGACGTCATACAGCGCAAGCTATATGACGTAAGCAATGACTTTATTGTTAGCCACGTGACTACTAGTGCACTGAAACGCAGAACTTTGCATACGGGGGCGCCCAATGGAACAGCCCGAAGTTTAGATAATATATATTGCCCCAACAATAGCGTAAATAATGGGGTAATTGTTGTGTTAGAATCGAAATAATAAATACGTACATGTATTTTATTGGTGAATAAAATACAGTTAGTCGTTTGGATGCGAGAAATGAAATCACGAGTGCGTTACTTGTGATTTAATTACTACGCATCCGAACTCCTAACTGTATTTTATTCACCGATAAAACACAGGTACTTATTTATTATTTCTTAAACAAAATAATCGCCAAACTAGTTGGTGACAACAGTAAGCACAACTTCACAAACATAAGTGTGCTATAAGCAAGAGGCTTCATATAATTAAGTCAATGGATATTCATGCAAAGGGTCACATACTAATAGTACACATGCTTGTAACATAGTTTACATCGATTGTAACGAAAGTTCTTATTTGAATCATTCTCGATGTCTCCCTGGGTAGAACCAGTACTAAACAAATGCAGATAAAGTGTCTTGCTCAGGGCAACGAATATGGCAATGGCGGGGATCGAACCAACGACTTTTCGATCATGGGTCCAATGCTCTACCACTAAACCACAACGCTCCACACAACTTGTATTGATGTACACGTCTTATATTATGCTACGTTCTGATTGATGTAGACTACTTTAACGGGTTAAAGCGTTATTTGACGAAAGCTAAATATGAACTGACCAATTTAAAATGTTAATATAAGCATAATACAAGTATAATATACTTTATACTTCTGTATATGTACACAAGTATATTGACACACAATGCTGTGTTCTATTTGATGTAGACTACCTTAAAGGGTACATCAAGATTTGAATCTAAATTTGTTTAAAAATATATGAACTGACCAATTTAAAACGTTGAATTGTTCAAACATATAGATGGAACATTAACCGTTTACTATAATACAGCGCAACAAATAATTAATCATTTACAGAAAAGTATGTTTAGGCCATGGAAGAATCCTCGAGTAATCGAGTTGTCTGTTTGCATGTTTGTTTCTGTGTTTTGTGGTTGACTGTCCTCCTTGAATGCTACTTTCCCTGCACGATCTTTATATTTCTTTATACATAGCTGTCACGCGAAACACACCGGCTACATCAATTATACATGACGCTAACGTTGCAATACTTAGTGATGTTCTTACCTCCAAGAAAATACCTTCTTCTAGTCTTTAATTTATATGTCCATTGTTAATTATTTTTGGCGTTTTTTGGCTCATTTAATTTATTGTGTTAAATTTAGTACAGAAATAATTTATTTGAACACTTCTATAATGAACAATCATGATGTTATCCCTTTATCAAGTATGGATATAATTAAGGAAAACAAAACAAAAAGAGTGCTGATGTGAAAGTACATGTGATTTATTGATACATGAACTTCACAGATGAGTAAATGTTTGTGATATTATAATTAAAAACAAAATTCGTCTAAACCCATATCTTATTATTCAATCTTTACGCAAACGTTTTACGGATATCTCTTCCTTGTTACCCGTACTGTATCGGTAAATTACCCCGGCATTTCTTTTGTTTTAATACTTAAACCAATCAATGAATTAAGTGAGCGCTAACAACTAAATAGGTCATTCTATTAAGACAATTGATTGGTTATGAGCTTAAAATATATTCCACTGTGATGAAAGACTAACTACTAATCACGTGTCTGTTCTAATTCAGTGTTAACCCTTAACCCGATAAGCACGACTATAATAGCCGTTGCGTTCATTGTAAACCCAGATCAGCCTGCGAGTAACTCTAACCTTTTGTCACATAAATGGAATGGTCTGTATGGCAAGCCGTTTTCACATTTAATCACTATTTAGCGTTATCGATAATTCAATTACCAATGTCACAAATTCAATTACGGATATCAAAAGTTACTTTATCGGTAATTCAATTCTTGATATCGCTAAATACCATATATTTCGATATCAAGAATTGAATTGTAGATATCGCTTATTCAAGTTTTGATATCTTTAGTTCTCAATTTTTTATATCGCTAATTCCGATATTAAAAAATGATTTAGCGATATCAAAAATTTAAAAGCAATTATTGATATTAATAATTCAATTTTTTATATCGTTAATTAAATTATTGATATCGTTTATAGAATTATTGTAAGAGTGAATATGGACTTGAATTTAAAAGCTCTACCAGTTGGTCAACGTCAGGGGCGTACCTGGGCATACGCACTGACGCACGTGCGTACAGGCTATTAAAGAAGCAAACAAATAAAAAAGAGGGGTAAGGCACATTTGCGAATCCAAAACTCGATGGTGCGTATACCTAAATAAGCCCCAGGAATACCCCTGAACGTCATGACGTTACATTGCACGAAAAACTCAATGACGTTAACGTTGACGCAACACTTTGGGTTAAGTATCAGTGTTTTAGTTAAACTCTCGCCACAGATTAAGCTGAGTATGGATCAATACACACTTGTATCAAGTTTTCATTTTTTATTCAAATATGTCAAATATCTCTAGATAAAAGTGTAAACCTATTAAACTGCAAGTTACATGTAAACATATTCAGGATTATTTGAGTTTTATTTTTGTATTTTCTTTTGTTAATGAACTTTCAATGGGATTCCACACAAGGGGACATAATCCTTAAGTATAAACTATATATCTAATAAATATAGATATCATATAATGAGTCGCATCCTTATATTCCCATAAAGGGACACAAAACAATCGATAAGAAATCCTCAGACAATGAATTTAGTACCCAGTATCATTCTAACTTGAAATAATCTGTATGTATAATTAAATACAAGTTGCTGCCTTTTTTGTTGCTGTATTTGATATGTTTAAATAAGTAATCGTTTCAATATAATCAGCAAATTAACTTGATTTAACTATGCTCGCAATTATTAATTATAAAGATGTGCAAATATGAAACATAAAGAAACTAACATGACGGGGCGATTACGGCGGCCCTTTCATTTTTTGAATTTAAACAGCGAGTGTTTTTTTCTTTAACCTTGAATTCAGTATGACAGCAGTCAATATGTCATGATGTAATTGTTTACAAATATGTTCTAAAATGTCCTTAAGTTGTTTACTAGTTTATTTGTACTGACGTTATAAGATTATACCTTTATCATGATACCTTAAATAGTCCATGAATAATTAACCTATTGAGATACACAAATCGCTTTTTTTAGTAACGCGGAGAAACCGGAATAGAAATTTATCATTTTTCGTTGTATTGACGCTTTACAATATTAGCTATATCGTGATTCGTAAACTAGTCATTGATATGCAATCTTGTTAAAGGGACTGTTGGCGATCTGGACGATTGATTGGTGTCATTCCAATTACAAATGAAACCCTTAATAGTGTGCTTCAGTTTTTATATGAAATGTGCATTTGCATTAAATTAAGGTGAATAATACCGTTTTTTTTTTTTTTATATAAATGTTTCGCCTGGAAAGCCCGAGACTCGGCTATTTGTTTGTTAGATCATAAATGTGAAATTAATTGGAAATTATATTGCTAAAATGTGTACATATAATTACAAAACAAGAAAGTATACGAAAATAAAACCACCATGTGAATTAATATTAATGATTATACAACACAAACTAGCCGAGTCCTCTAGATTTCTAGACCAAACTATTTCGTTAACAAATAATTAAATCGTTCAGACAGTGTGGCCTACTTTAATGCATATGCATATTAAATATGAAACTGGAACAAATTCTGGTGGTTTTATTCGGATGTGGATTGTCAACCATGATACCTCCAGTCCCTTTAAGATATCAGAAATCGCTTATTTATAGTACATGTGCATAGTGAAAACCGTGTTGGTCAGCATTGTTGCTATGCGCACTCTTTTTGCAATTACCTGGACTGAGTTTCAACTGGGTTAACTTTAGTGAACATGTTTCTCTGATTAGCGTCATGTATTATATCAATCCGATTGCCATATATGGACATGACTGTGCCACATGCATTGTACATAAACATTCTAGAAAACACATTCTCCTCTGTGTTTGATTTCAAATTCAGTAGATCAAAGAATATATTAGTTTAAACATATTTTATTTCTCATTGTTATTACTGCATGGAATCTGTAGACAATAGCAGACAAAGGATTAGAACGAAAGTAAAATACCTATGATGTTCTTCTCCTATGTATGGAATTAATTGTACACAGTTTATGGCATAAAAAAGATATTTCTTGCACAGCATGTGTCATATTAGGTGGTACAAAAACGACATATCAGGGATAATAACACTATATTTTAATGATTAGTGTATTAATCACATGGCGTCACGTAAACGTCGATTTCATGAGCGTGAAAAGGCTCGCGAAAATAAAAAAAAATCGTAAATTGTGTTAAGGTTCCTCTCACCAGCCCAAAATGAAAAAAAAGTAAATTTAGTTTTATATGTGATTTTGTTGGAGTTTGTGCATGTTTTGAAAATAATAATGTTTTTGCACATTCTTTTTTATTATTATTAATATTTTGTAAAAATGTAACCGTAATTTGGGCATAATACGACGGAATCTCAAGTTCTTTTTATTTTACGGCTTTGGACAAAATAATTATGAAGAAGTCAACTTCAATGTCTACCACAGGCAGTGCCTTTTGAATTTTTTCAAAATTTAATATCGCAATACCCATAATTTATAAAAAATAAAACACCTATATTTTCAAATATATTTACAATTTGGGCCTATTTTTATGCCTATTTTTATACTTGCACGGGATATTATGGAGGTTTGACAGCTGGATATGAGTACGGTTTTATGAATGTTTCATGCTGATCAGGAGGTGTTCGCATAAGCTCCCTATCTAGAAGCCGGAAAATTATTGTAAACAATCGCCGGCGAACCTATAAATAAAGCATCTTATGTCCGATGAAAGAACAGTATTGACGGTTAGGTTAAATATAACAAGGATTATATATTGCATGTTCATCTTTTACTAGAAAACTCACTTAAACGCGTGTATTTGGTTAATATTCATCACCACTGTCTAGGGCAGAAAATGGCGTCATGCAGTTCAACACGAGGTCACTTTCGAGGTCAAAATGCGTAACGTTATATATGTTGGCATGGGATTTTCGGCTTGGCACAGCCTTCAGTATACCAAAACAGAATTATTTTAATTTATTTCTCATTTTGAAGTAATTTGAGATTCCGTCGTATGATGCCCAAATTACGGTTACATTTTAACGGTTCAACACAAATCTTGGTTCGAAGACGCTTAAAACGTTATGCAAAACATGCACAAACTCCAACAAAATCACATATAAAACTAAACGTATTTCTTTTTTCATGTTGGGCAGGTGAGAGGAACCTTAAACTTTCCTGGTATAATATACATAGCAGAAGATGCTGTCAATCGTCTTATTGTTTACTTGGCCACTATTATATAGAGAATATTATGTCAGTGCCTTTTACTATCAAGTTTATTAGGCGAGGCTTAGAATTTTTCGTTTTCGTGCCGAGAAAAATAAACTTAATAGTAAAAGGCACTGACATAATGTTAACTTCTATTTATCATGTAGATTATCAACTTTTTCTGTATGAATTACTAGTATTACCTATTTCTCAAAATATTACGCTTATCGAGGACGCCGCCATGTTGTTGTTTTTTGTTTGTTTTATGACGTCAGGCAACGTTACGTGAATGACGACGGATAACGTTACGTACAGTAAACGCTGAAGGATTCCGCATTGATTTTCTCTATTGGTCAGTGCCTAATAAAGCAAAATTTATTAGGTCACCCCTTTATTAGGCAGAAAAGTGCACATCTGCATGATACATTTAAATAATGATACTTGTTTCTAAATCGAGGAGCGCGAATGTTAATGCGTGGATTGTTATGTGTCCCTTTGCTACATGACTGATACATATGTGTTGAAGTGGTAGAAGCGCTATATGCAAATAATGAACATGAACTATAGTGAACAAAATAAATTTAGCACATACACTGCATGCCATTTCCATAGACGAGATACAAAGGCGTGTATGTTCGGGGTCAATGATAAAGTGACATATATATGACCAATATTAATCCTTCAAAGTCATTTGTCAATAAAGTCGGTGATAAAAAATAAAGGAAATTTGATGGGAACATACTGTTTTAGGTTATCGAAAATCGTTCTCATTTCAATGAAAAGAGAGGTAATTTTAAAATTACGAAATGTGGAATGTTTTTGATTAAGAATAGTTATCGTTTGTGAACACATTTAATCGGTTTTTAAAGAACGATAGAATGGTCAATGCCAAAAATTTAATTTGTTCAAATCAATACGTTTGTATAATAAAATAAGTTGTTTTAATATATGCGAGGTAATTCAAACACTTTGTTTAGAAGATAATAAAATAATGGATTGTTTGAAAATCGGATCCTTACCTAGCATTTCTAAAATCTTCAAACAATAATATCAAGGTTAATATGTTTAAGCTTATGTCCCTAAAATGTGGTCCTAAACTTTTTTTGTTCAGTATATACGATAACTTGAACGAGTGCGCTGAACGTATTGAGAGTGTAATCAGACTATTCCATTATCAGTAACATAGACAACGCCAGGTGTAGTAACATAATGAGTGTCAAATTTCGCTTCTTTTTTCACACTTCCTGGTTTATTTTAGCCATTGTCCCACTTCCCGAATAGCTATCGACACGAGTTCTGACTTCCCGAATCGGAATTTCTTCCTTGACCGATTTCACCAACGCATGCGTTAGTTTTTTGGGGGTTTTTTGTTGCTTTTTTTAAATATCTTTCCACACAGCTATCACCCGCGATATAACAAATAAACATTTAATTGAAAAAATGTCAAAGTCTCATACAATCTCCCCAAATTTCGTCAAAATCGCTCGAACGTGTTGGGGCGATTTCAAACTTTCGTTTTCCCCATGCCTTGGTTCTGGGGATCAAATATTTGGCGAATCGAAAAAAACGTGACCGAGGCTAGGTAGGTAAAGGATATAAATTATATTCTATAAGTTCTGGATAAAACTATGTATGAAATTACTAGTTTTGTTTATGTTCACTTTTAATGGGATACAAGCAAGGAAACAGAAGTCGTATGGATGCTATTTGTATGCATGATCAATGTTCCTGCAAATACAAGTTACTCTACTTGAAACCGACTTTATTCCTAATATAACCGTACACCTCTTTCAAATTACCATTTTAAGATATATTTTATATGTACTATTAAAAGACACAATACCCTTAAAACAGTTTAAAACAGTTACATGTTTAGCTTCACTCATTTCCATTTCCTCATGTGGAAACCTCTATAAATGTTAATTTTAGTTTTTGTGTGTTTTTCGTTTTTGGTACATTAGTCTATAGTTGGTTTATATTATGTGATACGACTTATACTGTGGTTTCTCAAATAAAGACGTTGAAACCCAGATTTCAACGAAATACGGCTTACAATAGTTATACGATACCAAACATACACCTACCATTTCGTACAGGGTGTCCTTTTTATCGACCTCGGCAGGTAAATAATCTCTATTTATTATATTTCGTGCGG